>JAJOZX010004459.1:5000-257500 GCA_023014485.1 Bathynomus jamesi | reverse complement strand
TGGAAACAATTAATTTGATCTTGTGCTAAAAATTGGTAGTTTTTCCCTTACAAATTTGTATGCTCCTCCCACATTCCTTTAATGTTTAATAATTTTTTAATTTTTTTTTATCTGTCCGTTTATTATATATATATAAGTTGTTGTTTTTTTCTGTAACCTATATATAGGCTGTAACCCTTTATGTACTTCAGTGTTCCTGAGGATGTCATTAGACGAAAGTGCTTGAGCACCATTCTGTTTCCTTTCCTTCGTGGTTTTATTCATCATATATATATATATACACCCAAGGACAAAGTAAACTTTGTCATAAATTGGGACATTTTATTTATTGTTCAAAACTTTTCATATGACTAAAACTCAAAAATATTATAATTACAAACACTTCAAGACTTAACACAAGTCTTAAGTTGAAGACTTACAATTTTGTACAAGTGAGAATTTTTTTAATTTTCATAAAACTTAAAATATTAAAAAATAATTTTATTGTGTCCACTACTTTAATATTTAGAGTTACTTGCATTACCAAATGTGTATTTGCTCACAATGCAACAAATTTCAATGAAAAAATAATTAAGGCAATGAAAATACAAACTGGCACCCATGATCATGCTCATGTTTCAACTTGTATCTATTCAGGAGTGCTACTCTTTTACCTGTAGAAACATACAAACTGAACAGAATTTTCAAACTTATACAATTCCAGGGCTATCTGCAAAATTTGGCAATAAGTATTCATTTCAATTTTCAAGATGATCCTACAAAATTTTCTTTCACTGTATCATGTCCTAGTTTATATAGTTTCTTAATGGACATCTTCAGAGCAGCATATTCATACATACATATATGCACATTGAAAAATATGGTCATTTATTCAGGGTTACTCCCTACAAAAAAAAGCAATTTTGAGAAAGGAGGGGGCATTATAATAAAAAATACATGCCACCAAGTTTCTAACTCAATACTGTCTATATGCATTATAAATAAATAAAACTTGAATGGCTGAATGAGGTATTATACATGGTTATCAGGGCTCTATAATTACATTAAGACAACATGAAACCACTCAGGCCCATCAAGGTTACCAAGTCAGATAAATTATCCATACCTACTTTTGATGATAACACTTTGCAAAACATCAATTTCTAGTCAACTAATCATCAGTAATCTATTTACAATCTACTGTAGTACATGTATACAGGAAGAGAATTTTAAATAAAAATTCAATATTAGGGTAATTATAAAATGAAGACCTTTTCTGACATTTTAAATCTGTCTGAAGCCTGGAACTAACTGCGTCAGACTTTTTATTTCAAATAAGACTGTGATATAAAGTTTAAATTACAGTAAATACTCGATAAGTCAGACTATATAGGGCTCTAGCCACTCCAACTCATTGAAAAGTCTGACTCATTGCAAATTACCTTAATTACCCCCCCCTATTTACCCCTAAATAGGCATACATACTCTCTAACCTTTTAAGTTTGATTAGTGAGAGAGTAATACAATGTTCAAAATAAACAAAACATTAAAAACAATAAAACTTTGTTTCACTTTGCGTTGCTAGAATTATTTTGAGCACGAAACAGAATTTTATTGTTTACCTTTTTGTACAATGCAGTATTAAAACACACTTCACTTAGCAAAAGAAACAAAATAATAATGGCACTTGACATAGGAAATAAAACACTTCTCTCAGTAAAATAAAAGAATAATAGCACTTGACAGAGGATGAGTCCGACTCATCCCGAATTCCGACTCATCAAGTATTTACTGTATGTATAAACTACCAATTACAGCATACATTTAATGAAATTTTCTTAATCACTCAGTATAATACATTGACTTTACTTACTTTACTTCAGAGGCTTTGGAGATGATGCAAGACAGTTGAATATGATCATTCCACACCATATATACATAACAGGGATGTACTGATATATCAGTATCAACTGATATTTCAAAAGTATAATTTTTCGAAAATTATGAAAGAAAGACTATTTAGAGCAGTGGTTCTTAACCTTTTTACTACCATGCCCCCTCTAGGAATTGGTCCTTCCCTCCACGCCCCCCTTGCATCAAAATAACATTCTCTCCCAGATTTTATGCTCGTTAAGAGAACAAAAAATACAGAGAAATTCCTGTTTTTCCCCAAGGGATCGCGCCCCCCCCCTGGAAATTACCGACGCCCCCCTGGTTAAGAACCACTGATTTAGAGGATGAAATTACCAATTTTTTATTGTTTTATCACTCCACATAACTCATTATTTTTCCCACAAGGGTTAAGTTCTCATTGTAGTGGGGTTGTCTTGACTAACATCTTGTTTTCTTCTTGTTTCAGGATTGGCTACTATGTAACCCCCATGTTGACAGAGTTAGTTTTGCTTAATGCCTGACTAGCTCAGTAGTTTTGTTTGGACCCATTTTGAAGAATTTTTTTGATCTTGTTTTGTTTTGATTCTGGTATCAGTAAATTTCACCTTCAATTTTTAGAAACACTCATTTTTCAAAGTCACAGTTGGCTTGCGCTTGTGGAAGTTCTAGCCTGCCAACTCAATTTGTTAAGAAAAAGAAAATTCAAGAAAAACAGAGTGCCTTGTGATAATGGACATTGCCTGTGCATAACGGTGTGCAGGATAAGATATTTCTAGGACCAATAGCTTCAGGTTTTGCTTCTCCATGGCTTAACTATAATAGATAGGTGCGATTGGATTGACCTCAAGTCTAGCTTAAGGGTGTTAGGTCCAGTGAGGTCTATTGTGTTGTCTAATTGTACCATTCTAGCATAGGTTAATTTTTTTTATCATCTTCTGGAAATTCTATTTTTGTTGTCCAGTATTTTTGTCATTGTAATTGTAAGCACCATTGTATAGCATACCCTTTCAGGGTTTTTGGATTTCCATTTCTTGATCTTAAGCCTCATTTAGACTCAAGCTCATAACGCATCCTAGCTCTTGTAGATAATTCAAGTTAATTTCTAATAAACCCTTAGAATTCTACCAACTAGTTTTTTTTTTCAGCCTTTGTCTTTATAGACTGGGGTCGTTACTTTCAAGGATTTCCTTGTGACAAGAGCATTGTAGAGGGTTCGAACAACCCATTCACAAGGCAGTTGATATCCCCTCTTGTGGTAGCACTGGTAGTAATCCACCCAAACAGGATGTACAACCCAGGGTCCTTGAATTGACAATACCTCCAGATTCTCTTTATTAAACAATTCAGAGGGTAATATCTGCTTTTCTCATCCAGCCACATTTGGTTTACTTCACGATCAGTCTGCTAATCCAGGTTCTCAAGTGGACCTGACTCAGACACAGTGTTAATCTTTGGAGATAGCTAGCAGGTCGAGTCCATTTCTTGGTTCAGCAGTGTGGGAGTCTCATTTGCCCCTCAGTGACAGTCAGTGGAGGTGAGAAAAACTTCATCATCAGGGACCTTCCCTTTTCCCATCATCAAGAAGTAGCCAAGTTACGGTATTCTATTTATTTCATTGCTCTCCCCGCAACATCATGTAAAAATAGCAGATGCTCTGTATGTTCAGGAGAGCCAATTTCTAGCAGCGCTGGCAATTTTTCCTACAATACTGAACATGCTTTCACTTGCAACTGTTGTTGATGGTGCTCCCAAATAGGACATAGGCTATGTTTGACTTAATGCTGCAGGTTAATCATAGCCTAGGTCCTAAGAAATGTAGCACGTAAGTTTTACCCAATTTTCTTTTCAAACAGCTAATTAAACAAGTGTAAATCCTTTGAGAAATAGGTATAAAGCCTAGAAAACCAAAAAACTATCTTGTAGTCATGCTCACAATATTAATCTAGCGAGCTGGTTAAAGACACATTTACTAAGCCCAACATAGGCCTGCAGTCCAACTGTATAACAAACAAAGCTATGAAATCTAATGCAGTGTTGCCATCTTTAATGAAAAGAATCATTGCTTTGTTGCCAAATTTTCAACACACAAAATAAATTATGAATGTTACAAAAATATGACAACTAATAAACCCTAGCTGCTGGATATCAATATCGGTATTGGTTATTGGCCGATACTGTTTTTAATTATCAGTATTGGTTATTGGCTAAAAAGCAATATTGGTATATCCCTAATACATAATGACCCAGTTATTTTCAATTCGCTTAAATGAAAGAACTAGAGATCTTATCACTGGTTTAAAAATCACAGACATCGCACTATATCCATTTTTAATTTACACTAGAAGCTGAAAATAAAGAAAATTATAATAAATCAATAACTTAAAAAATTTTGAAGGTGTTTTAAAAACTAAATTATTAAGTGGAGTAGAAACACCAAACTCAAAAATGATAACCTCAGATACATTTGTGGGTTTTAGTTCACCTATTTAAAAGTAAAACAAAGTTGGGTGAAATGGTCCATAATTTGATACATTTTACCAAAGCAATTTTGTTATCTTATCCAGTGGACTTCTTCAAGGTATGCCACTAATTGTTGTCCTCACACTAACAATATTTATCAACATGACTGAAGTCTTCCTCCACTGTTCTTACATTTTCACCTTCCTGAAGCTTCAGTTTTGGTGAGAGTTCTTTTCACCTAATGCTGGAATTTTTTTGTTTAGTGCTGTGGCCATATTAGGCTTTTGACAATATACCAACTGACAGATAATTATTATGATTAATCATAGCATTTTTCCTGATGTCATTTCTGTCTTTAAGTGAAGACTAGATCCTCTTTAATCATTTTTATACAGTAGTAGCTACCACTCCATGAATCCACTCACAAATACAATTAGACCATGGGCAGACTCTGTGCTATGCTGCATATGCTAACATTTTATGTAGGCTGACCTACACCACTACACCATGAACCACTATTATCAATAAGGAATTTCTCAGGTGCTCTTCGCCCAAAACTGTATTATTTACTGTAACATATGAAAGCCACCTTCTTATAACTTTAGCCAACTTAAATGTTCAATTACATGAGTGAAACCTTGGGAGTGTGAAGCCCAGCCACAGAGTACTCTGTAGCGGGAAAAAACCTTACTATGGTAACTTTCACTTGATGCAGTGGCGGTCCTAGCTTACATGACGCCCTGGGCGAACCTCACCTTCAGCCCCCCCCCCCCCCGTTCGCCAACACACACACATTCGAATCCCCCCAAAATAAAGGACAGACATAACTCTTTCACAAAATAACTTTTTATTGGACTAATTGTTGGAACTTCAGAACCAAAACAAAGACTCAAATTTCTGAATTTTACAAATCCTTCATCACGTAAATAGAATAACTCACTTAAGAGAATGTAATTATGATACTATGAACAGGAAAAATACAAATTAAATTGCACAACTGCCATAAATAAACTAGAGAATCAAATTTCTAAATTGTACAAATGCTCTATCACATAAATAGAATAAAGACACTTAAGAGAGGTAATTATTATGCTACACTTTGAACAAGAAACAAAATAAATTGCACCACAGCACAACTGCCATCTAAAGCCTGACTCTTCTTACCTTCCTTGATGCAAAGTCATTGATCTTTTATTATTTATTTTATTTTATTTTTTATTTTTATTTATTTCTTTATTTCTTTATTCTTATTTTTATTTTTTTTGCAGGCGCTCATGCCGCCCCTCCACAAATGCCGCCCTGTGCGGCTGCCCATATTGCCCATATGAGGAACCGCCACTGACTTGATGCATGGTACTTTGCAAATTTTTCAGACTGGGCTACAGTAATTTTAGTCATATAATATATTCAGCCCAGTTCTGGTCAAGTCTGAATTGAATAATAGGCCACAATAACCTGTAGACTCCAGGTTTCTGGTCTTATTATGGGCAAGGCAGTGCTCAGACATAAAACAATAAAATATTGGTATGTAGAACTAAAGAAAAAGTAGAAATTAACAGGTATAGCAAGCAAATTTTGACCATTTTATTAGGTTTTCTTCTAAGTAGCCTACATAATGACTAATTTTTCATCAAAATATGTAACGAAGTATTTATGGTAGAAATATGATGAATGTGAACATATTTATGACAGAAAAGTAGGTCTTGGATTGCAATCTGTACACTTTGTTTAGGTTAAGTACATAACAGTAGGCTTGGAACTGATCAGTCAATCTTCACCATCCTAGGCTTACATACTAACTTTTATATTGGGTGTATCTTACAAAGCTATGTATACATTAATCCTTAGTTGGCCTGGAGAAGAAAGAAGCCTTGCTCACCATAAACTCTGCATTAATTCCTTTTTATTGAAAGGATATTTAATTCTTACACCACCTTTAAGATAACTTTGGTGTTCTCATCATGTGCACTATGTTTTCACATGGTATATAGCATGAATCTTTTCATCATATATACATGCAACATAATTGACAGTTGTTAAAACCTCAAAATCAACTTTCCAATAAAGCTCAGATTTTTCCTGCTCTTTCACTATTTCTTGGAAAACATTAGCTTTTTCATAAGATCTTTCATTCACTTGTTTTGGGCATCTTAAATCTTTCTTCTAATTTAAGTTTATCTTTCTCCAACTCAATGGATTCTACAAACAACAACAATCTTATCACTGAGCTTCTTCTGACAAAACTCAAACACAGCTTTTAGTAATTCAAATCTGGTTGGTCACAGTTCTTTGAAGGCTTGCTCTTGCCACAACTTGCATTATAGTGCTACCTATACCATTAGGGTGTGTCAATTTTGTCAACTTCTTTCACATCAATTTTGGTAGTGAAAATATAGTGTCTTTTCATGTCAAAACTTGAAATTGGCCAACCAAAATTAAATAAAATAACCCTTACCTACATCAATTTTACCTTAAAGTTTCAGAAATTGACTCTTTTACTAAATAATAGGACATAAATTGATTAACTATTCATCTGTCACAGAATTATCCCACTGATCGCATATGGAGTGTTTTCAAGGTCATATAGTTGTTGTACAATGTACAAGTCACAGCATGAATAGAACTGTCCCTCACTTTCAGTCCTCAGTTGCCTCTTAGATGTCATAGACAGTGGTTTGCTATTATTGCTCTTGTACCTACTTCATAGTTATTCTACTAGATGAATACTACAGTTTAACTAAGTATGGATTATTGATTATTACAATTATTTATTATTATCATTCTTCTGTCTAATTATGTTGTAATCCCATGAAATATTTTTTTATTGAATTTTAGATTATCGAATGACTAAACTTTGAAACATCGTAATTGATATAAAATACTTAAATGTTTTTCTTTCTTTTCAGATATTCCTAAGATGCCAAAATTGAAGACAAGAGGTCAGTCGTCATGCCCTTGAGCCTGTTAGTCGTACAGGCAAGAGCTTCCTGTATCAGAACTACCAACAGTGCGAGACATGCTGAGACTAGGGTTACTCCTTCATGAACAAAATACAAAAGATAGAAGGAACTACACAGAGAAAGAGCTCATAAGGGACATGATTCCCCCCCCTTCTGCATCAGTGGAAAAAAGCTAATGTGTTATTCAAACCACCTGTACTCAATCAGTACAGAACTATTGAGCTAAAATTAACAAAACTGTGGCACAAAGCAGTTGAGACATCACTTGGTAAAGGAAAACTAGCAAAGAAAAATAAATTTCTGCACACACTTGATACTCTTCTTGACATTTTTAACTGCCAGTGTCCCATAGAGTTGTGTTCTGAAGCCAATTGTTCTCCCTCATGCAGAAGAGAACCTCACCCTCACATTGATTGTCACTGTCCTCGTGAGAAGATCCCTGTTTTGGAGCTGGCTTCCATAAAGGCGCAGAGAACAAAGGCAGGAGGCCAAGGAAGTATGCAGATTGGTTCGGCAGATTATTCAGAAACCAAAAACAGAAAATCTGAGAGATGGAAGAAAGGAAGAAAAAGAAGAGTGAAGAAGCCACCCAAAGAGATGAAGAGCTCTATCAAGAGGTTTCTCACTTCTTTGAAAGCTCTTCAGATGAACAGAAAGAAGCAACATCAGATGATAGCTCCAAAATGCCATCTGAACCTTCGCCGAAGAGAATGAAATACAACACTAAAGACATCTCAAACATTGCCCTTGCCAGTATTTGCCACCATACAGGGCTATGAGAGACTGCAGAGATTGCCACTGCTGCTTGGATAGATGCAGGCCTCATCAGCCGAGAGGATACATCCTTAGTGATAGATCATAATAAGATAAGAAGAGCACAAGAAAAAATAATGAAGGAAATATCTGATCAGCATGAAAAAGATTTGAAGGAGGAAGGTCTCTCTTGCCTTTTGTTTGATGGAAGAAGAGATGACACAAAAGTTCTCCTAGAGGTAGAGGGAATGGACAAAGTTTCCCAGTCTCATCAAAGAAGAACACTACTCTGTGTGTTTCAAACCTGGTGGCCGCTACTTGTTTCACTTTGTTCCTGAAGCAGAAGTAGAAGGCAAGAAACATGCAGAGGCAATTGCTGATCAAATAATATGTTGGCTTCAAAAAAGAAGACTTGACAGTTCACTACAGGCCATTGGTGGAGACAACTGTGGTGAACACTGGATGGCAGGGTGGTGTTATGATGCATTTAGAGAAAAAACGTGGAAGGCAGCTTGTTTGGATTGTATGTGATTTGCACACAGGAACTACCTCTTCGTCGTCTCATCCAGGAACTTGATGGTCCTACAAAGAGCAACAACAAGTGGTCAGGCCCCCTTGGCAACATGCTAGATGAAGCAACAGAATTAGAAATAAATACAAAATTTCCAAAGGTCAAAGTAGGCCCTCCCCTTCCAGTGTTGTCTGAACAAGTTATCAAAGACCTCAGCATGGATCAATCTTACGCTTATCGTATTGTTCAAGCAATCAGATCAGGAGAGTTGCCTCAAAATCTGGCTCTCTTGGAGATTGGACCCGTAAGTCACAGTCGTTGGTTAACTACAGTGATTCGTTTCTGCAGGATTTGAGTTTCCAAACATGCAGTGAAGGGCAAAATGCTACAGAATTTGATGTTGATTGTTGAATTTATTATTGGGTTTTATCTTCCTCACTGGTTCAATGTAAAACTTCATCCAATGTGGATGAAGGGGCCCAACCACATCTTGTTTCAATTACAGCTACTGAGAACCCAAAGGAAAGTAGTGGTGGACATCGTGTTACCCGTGGTGAGAAGGTCCGCTTGGTATGCTAGGCCAGAGGCAGTTTTGCAAGCAATACTCTACAGCCAATGTACCAAAGAGCGAACTGAGGCTGTGGAAATCATTCTAAAGCTTAGAGGAACATCACTAGATGATGATCAGCTGGGAGACTGCTCTGTTCAGACAAGGAAGGTACCTCCGATAAACGTCAATGCCACGAAATTGTCAGAATTAGTTAACTTGAGTTCAGAAGTTCTGGAGCCACCACTGACAACATGTATAACAAACAAAGATTTAACACAACTTAAAGAGGCCCTAATGCAAGTGCCAAAGTGGCCTTCTCACACCCAGAGTGTGGAGAGATGTGTGAAAATGATCACAGAAGCAGCTAGTCAAGTTTATAGTCATGAGAGGTGAGAAGGCTACATCAAAGCACAAGTAGCAAGCCAAATGCTGATGTCAAGGAACCGCAGCAAAAAGGACATGACTGCATTGGTTACTTTCAAATAAAGACTCTGAGTGATATCTTATTGCCACTTTAAATGTTGATAGGATGTTTGCGCACATTTGTTATTTTGTTACGAATTTATGGAAAAATGAAATTTTTGAATTAAAATTGATGTATGTAGGAGTTATTTTTTATTGTTTTTGAAGCAAGGATATTATTTTGTATGCCAAATGATTACATTAAATTACTACCAAATCACATGATTTTCAATTTAGTCATTTCACCCCCAAAATTGACACACCCTACTATACCATCACACATTTTTTCCAAGAGCTATGCCAAAAAAGTTCCATTCAGCTTTTAATCCAAAGTCTTCTTAATGGTCGCACAAATTGATAAAATTAAATGGATTCTTATATTGTTCAGTACAATTATCACTAAAATAACTTGCCTCTTTTAAGTCTGGGAACAACATTTTTAGATAAGCAAGTAGCTTTGACAGGAAAGTATGAACTATTGCTGTAGAATGCTTAGTTGAGTCAGACAAAAAGCAAACACTTTGATGTTTTATCTGGTCATTTAAACATGACTTCCAGTAAATAACAAAAGGATGAGGAGTGCATTGAGAGTTGTCCCAATGGAAACCTTAAGCAACATCTTGGACTAAAAATCTTGAACTAATACTGACTTCTCTAACTTTAAAGATCCTTTCACATCTCGAGAATACTTGGTTTGTTCATGGGCTATGCAATGGTATAAATTTAATTTGTATATATTATAACTTTAATGAGTTTAGGTAGTCAGATAAACTCTGTCTTTTCCACCATTGTACATCAATCTGTGCTAACCCAAACTTTATACTGAATTTCATCCCAACAGGTTTCAATATTATCTAGTAACTCCAGAAAAAAATTAATACCATTTTAACCATCGCAATTTTGGCATTTATGCATCATGCACTTTGCATCTTCTGTGCTAAAGACTGCACACTTCATTAAATCTTTATATATTCATGCTCTCCTAAAGCAGCCAGTTGTAATTCAGGGTTTTGGTGGTATGTACATATGCATACAAAATGTGTTCCACTTCCACCTGCTAATATACAGTATGGAGGCCTAAGGTTGGCAAAACTAGAAAATCCTATTTTGGGATTATCCTGATTGTTCTCATAAAGTTCAAATAATTCTTTCAAGTTTCCCAATTGAAGCCTTTTTTGTTATATTTTTTTCACCATTTACATCTCTAATTTTAATAGTCTTTCTTACCTGGGCATTACCTACCGACTTCATCTAATCCATAGAACTCTCTTACTTTCTCCTAATCTTTTTCTGTTATTGCTTTCCCTTTACTCATATTTGGTACTTTGGGAGAATAGCAAATTGTTTCTTCAGTTCTCTCCTTTTCTTTATCATTCTATTTGAGGCTCTAAATAATTCTCGTCTCTTTAATTGTGGAGGGGGATAATGAGAGAATTTGCATCTTTTCAGAATAATTTCATGTTTTATATGAAATGACTAATTCTCCCATCATCTGTTTATACCTGTAAATAATGAAATGTGCACTATAAATAGCTGGAGTACTATACCATAAATGAAATTGGCCAAACATTCACTGCGTACTGAAATGTATTAATCAGGTAAATTCTAAGTAAAAAGAATCGGTGGAAATGTAACTGTGTGGTAATAAAATTTAAAAGAAAAATATCAATATGATACATAGTAGGTACTATACCTTTGAAGTCTTTCCTTAGTTTTATTTTCTGCACTAGTATCTGGATCCACTGTTATATCAGTTTGGTAAATAGCTTCCAGCTTTCTTTTGACACCAGTAATAACTCCTTGTTTTTTACTTAAGCCTTCTGAAATTTGAATATATTATTATTAATTACAAGCCAAAAACTGTGTATGAATAATTGTAAACACATCTAAGTCCTGTTTTTATGTACATAAGCAAGAACAAAGAAAATAGAAGTAGAACACAAACAACAAAGCCAAGGTTGGATCTTACAGGTGTTTCTATAACCAAAGGAAGAATGTCTTTTATATGAACTACTGCTGTTTTGGGATTATTACTGATTGAGGATTTATTTGAATTGCTATCTTCAGAGTGACTGGATGATATCTCTTTCACAAGATCCCTCGAGTTTGTGTTCCTTTTGTCTCCCCTGCCTGAAGACTTAAAATCAAGTCTAGATTGCTTGATGTTATAATTCATGCAATTACCGCATAAAAGACTTTTTTCATTAATAAAGTCATTAACTTTCTCTAAATATGATGAAGACATGGATTTTAAACTTATAAATATTCTCTTTTTATGCCTCCTTAAGGGATCTTGGGAAAATTTGGATTTATTTACCATGGTTTAAATTTCTTGAAATGTTACTGCATTTATCACTCCTAATATTTGATAATTGTTATTATTTTACAAATTTAAACTATTCTATTTTGTCTAAGGAAAAAATGGTACAATAGTGGAAAAGACTGAGTTTATCTGACTTCCTAAACTCATTATGTTCTAATATATACACATTAAATCGACACCATTGCATAGCCCATGAACAAACCAAGTACCCTATTTTCAAGATATGAAAGGATCTTTAAAGTTAGACAAGTATATATGTATTAGTTCAAGATTTTTCTGGAAACTATTCCTCTTTAGTCCAAGATGCTGCTCAAAGGTTTCCATTGGGACAACTCTCAATGCACTCTTCATCCTTTTGTTATGTACTGGAAGTCATGTTTAAATGACCAGATAAAACATCAGTTTTTTTTGCTTTTTGTCTGACCAACTAAGCATTCAACAGCTATGGTTCATACTTTCCTGTCAAAGCGACTTCCTTCTCTAAAAATGTTTCCAGACTTCAAAAAGATGAGTTATTTTAGTGATGGTTCTACTGGAAATGTAAAAATGTATTTAATTTTATGAACTTTTACTACCATTAAGAAGACTTTGGATTAAAAGCTGAATGGAACTTTTTTGCCATAGCTCATGGAAAAAATGTGTGATGGTATAGGTAGCACTATAATGCAAGTTGTAGCAAGAGCAAGCCTTCAAAGAACTGTGACCAACCAGATTTTAACTACTAAAGCTATGTTTAAGTTTTGTCAGAAGCAGCTCATTCATAAGATTATGTTCTTCTTTGTAGAATCCATTGAGGTAGAGAAAGATAAACTTGAATTAGAAGAAAGATTTAAGCTGTCCAAAACAATTGAAGGTATACAAAGATTTCACCTTTTGTTCCAGTTAGTAAAATCCAAATCAAAGTGTATGAAAGATCTTATTGTTAAGTTTTAACTTATGAAAAAGCTAATGTTGTCCAAGAAATAGTGAAGGAGCAAGAAAAATCTGAGCTTCATTGGAAAGTTGATTTTGAGGTTTTAACAACTGTCAATTATGTGGCATGTATATATGATAATTTATGGTTAGGGATTGCTGAAGACTACTCAGAAGAGTACAATGATTATCTAATTAATTTCTCACAACCTCCTTCTATTGTCCCAAGTTATAGCTTCCCAATTAAAAAAGATCTACAGAAGCTAAGGCTAACAAAGACCCTGAGATCCACTCAGAGAGTAGGGGGTTAAAAGAAGAGAATAAGGGGTTAAGTAAGTAGCAAAACTTATCATTCATGGGTTAACATTCATTCAGAAAGAGAGAAAGGAAGACTCACTATCATCATCCACCAGCCACTGCTAAGAAGTCAGAAAAATAGTCGAAGAAAATAGGAAAGGGGTGAAAGCTGAAAAGAAGTAAAATAAGAATGCTTACAAACCATGCAAACACAGTCTTAACTCAAACACTGTCATACCATGCAAACTACAAACATGCAAGTAAAGAGAGGATGGATGAAAATTTGCGTCATTACCCATAAATAAATTATCCCAGTCCACTACTCTCATCTTGTCCACAAAACTATCAAAATTAGCCCTATGAAAATCAGGGACTTCCATTACATTACTATCCGAACTGTTTTCTATCAATAGCTTAAACCTAATAATTTGATGATCACTAGATTCCAAACTCTCACCGACTTCTAAACCTTCAACTATATTTTCATCATTCAACATCACAACCATGTTGTAAAAAATTATCTTCCATAAAATCAATCAGTCTCAAACCCTCATCATTACCAGCCAAATTTCTCTTAAAAGTGGTGTGAGAATTAAATATTCATTCAATACAAGGGAATTAATGGAGAGTTAATGGTGAGCAAGGCTTGAGCCCAGTAAAGCCTAAAGCTTAAGGGCCAAATTAAATAAAATAAATAGTCAAGCTTCAAAATTATTCATGTCATTGTACATTGAAAAAAATGTATTTATTTTATTATTATTACTAAAGGTTATTCTATAAAGGTTATTCTATAAGGCTTCTTCTATTAGGCTTCTTCTACAGGCCAACTAAGGATTAATGTATACATAGCTTTGTAAGATTGTAAGATACACCCAATATAAAAGTATGTAAGCCTAGGATGGCGAAGATTGACTGATTAGTTCCAAGCCTATTGTTATGTACGTACTTAAAGAGTAGGCCCTACAGATTGTAATCGAAGGCTTACACTTCTATCATAAATACTTTCATATTCATCATATTTCTACCATAAATACTTTTAGTTATATATTTTAATGAAAAATTAGTCATTATGTGGGCTACTTAGAAGAAAACATAATAAATGGTCAAAATTTGCCTGTAATACCTGTTAATTTCTACCTTTATACATTCTATATACCAATATTTTTTTATTGCTTTATGCAGAAAAATTTGTCTTTAATTTTAGTTTTATAAAATGTTTTGTGAAGTGGTCCATGAAGGTAAAAATCTGATCTTGAATAAAGTTCATGTGACCAAATTTTTATTTACTAACCTACAACAATGAAACACACATTTCAAATCCTCATCCTCTCCTGATTCCAAAAATATATAAGTTCACCGAAATATTCTAAAAAATAGTTAAGATATTTCACTTTAAAGAAAGGAGGGTCATGAGCTGACCTGAATTTGACCTGACCCATATCTCAAAAACTACTGGATTGATCAGCCTAAGATTTGGAATTTCATTTTATCTTGCCAAAACTATCGTGTATACCAATTTTCATAAAAATCAGAGTTGACCCGTCAAATTTGAAAAATCATTGGCTCACTTGTCCTGGAACTCCCCAAATCTATTAAGATCTTTTTACAGCTTCTATTAATTTTCTATATTTGTAACTGGTGTAACAACATTTTGTATCATTTACAATTTTAGATACTTTATTACCTACACCCTTCACTAAATCATTTAGATATAAAGAGTAATGGGTCTAAAACTGATCCCTATGGTACCCTACTTTTCATTTTCTGCCACCCTGATTCATAACCATTTAGAATTATTCTATGTCCTCCATTCTCTAACCATTTTTCTTCCCAATTTATAGCTGACCCCACTATCCCATAAGCATTTAATCTATTTGGGAGTCTCTAACAAACAACCTTGTCCAGTGCCTTACTGAAATCCAAATGAATCACATCTACATTACATCCATCATCTACCTCATCAGTTACAAATTAAAAAGTCTAAACAGTTAGACAAACAAGACCTTCCTGATCTAAACCCACAATTGAAACTTGAAATAAGATTAACACTTTCCAAATGATCTTGAATATTAATTCTTTATAATTCTTTCTTGTATCTTTCCTAACAGTGATATTCAACTAATAGAGAGATAATTTCATACCTCCATTTTACTACCCTCTTTGTAAATGGGTACTATTGGTATTTGCTTTTTTCCATATCTTGGCTACCTTTGCATAATTAATAGACCTGGCAAACAAAATAACTAGTGCTTCAGATAAACTATCCTCCACTTCTCTGAGAATCCTAGCATAAACATTACCAGTACTTCTCCATTATACCCTCACAATTTCTTCTTTCCTGGTAAGGTCAACTGTATGCCCTTGACAATTGGTTAGGTTAAGTAATGATATTTTTGTTTAAACAAACAAAAATATCATGACTTAACATAACCAATTGTCAAGGGCATACAGTTGACCTAACTGGGAAAGAAGAAATTGCGGGGGTAACGGAAAAGTACCACATTACCTATCAGAACCAGCAGCTTTATTTGGTTTCAATATGTTAATTGCTTGCCAAACATCAACCTTCCTGACATGAATCATATCAAGAATACCAGAGTTCACAATCTAAAAAATTAAAATCAGCTACATTTATTTTGCTATATCCTTTGCTCTTACTAATAAAACTATTTATTTCTTAACTGCCTATAATTTTCCAAGTCCACAAGGCTATTACTGCTTTTAAATTCCCTGAATGACCTTTTTTATTTTTAATCATTTTAACTATTTCCCTTTTCACCACAAAGGTTTCCGAATATTATTTGTAACAGTTCTGAAAGGAATACCTATGCCTACATTGTGCATCCTCTAAAATTTCTTTGAATCTAGACCAAATCTTGATAACATTTTCACTGGTAAATTCATTAGCCCACTTTATTGAGCCTAACAACTGTAGTTACCCTCTGAGAAGCAAGGAACTAGATGGTCATTGTTGACTAGATCCCTACTTAATTCTATCTTAAAATGTATGATCAAATGGTCACTATTCCATAAAATGTGATGATGTTAAAGGAAATTAATATTCACTTTCTTTGTACAGGTTTGGACAGTTTAGATGGATATAACTTTGTAAAATCCTATTTTAATATGGTAAATTAAAGCTGGCTGGAAGACCACATTGCACATGTTCAAAAATTGTCAGTCCACATTGAATATTACTACACAGTTAGGTTAATTGAATGCCCAATTAGGTCAAATGAATGCCTGGTTAGGTCAACTGTACAGCCTTGATGATTGGCTGTCATGATATTTTCGTTAGTTTAAATTAAAAATATCATGACTTAACCTAACCAATCATTAAGGGCATACAGTTGACCTAACCAGGCAACCAATAAATTAAATCACAAACTTAGATTAATACAGTAAATTCAAAAAAGATTCAAAAAACATTTATTTTCATTAATTAAACCAGATATACTATTTTGATAGTATACATAATATTAATCATAACACTGCCCAACAAAAAAAAAAATTTGCTGCTGATTTAATTCTAAGACCTGTTTCTGGATAATATTGATGTGCTGATTTCAAAAATCACCTTAGATTTTGTCCATCACATCAGGTTTTCGTGCAATGCAATATGCATCTTATCGCAATAGGGAAAGAGAATTGTTGCAATATTTTGGTGCAGAGAAGGATTTGGTTTACTGCCATAATGAAGAAGGACTTTTGAATGCAATGGGTGTAACCCACTATAGCCCCAATGAGTGGAGATTGTTTATAGACAGTTCAAAAAGAAGTTTAAAGTGTGTCTTGCTTCACAATGGGAATGAATATGGCGCGATTCCTATTGGTCATTCAGTGCATCTAAAAGAAGAATATGAAAACATAAAAATAGTGCTGGAGATGCTAAAATATGATGTTCATAAATGGGTGATTTGTGTTAACCTGAAAATGGTCAACTTTCTTCTTGGCCAACAAAGTGGCTACACAAAGTATCCATGTTTCTTATGCTTATGGGATAGTCACACCAAAGCTGAACATTGGGTAAAGGAAAAGTGGCCACTAAGGCAAAATTTAAATGTAGGAGATAAAAATATTGTAAACAAGCCATTGGTGGATCGAGAAAAGATCATTTTTCCACCACTCCACATCAAACTTGGGCTTATGAAGCAGTTTGTAAAAGCTTTGAATAAAGAAGGTGATTGCTTTAATTACATATGTGCAGCCTTTCCAGGTCTTAGTGATGAGAAGCTTAAAGCTGGTATATTCGATGGTCCCCAGATAAGAAAACTGATGAAAGATCCACAGTTCAGTAACTCAATGACCGAAATGGAGGCAAGAGCTTGGAATGCTTTTGTGGCAGTAGTTAAGAACTTCCTAGGAAACAAAAAGTCTGAAAATTATAAAGATCTTGTAAAGGATTTACTTGTAAACTTTCAGCAGTTGGGTTGCAACATGAGCATTAAAGTTCACTATCTCAACAGTCATCTGGATAAATTTCCAGAAAATCTTGGTGATGTTAGTGAAGAGCAAGGTGAAAGGTTCCACCAAGATATCAAAGTGATGGAAGAACAATACCAAGGAAGATGGGATACCCATATGATGGCTGACTACTGCTGGAGCCTGCAAAGAGATTGTCTTGACATCTCTCATTCTAGGAAGTCCTATAAGAGAAAATTTATCAGCACTGAAAAGTAAGAAAACAAGAAAAAGACAATGTTAAGAAAACTGGTCCTGTGCTTGCTTTAATATGGATTCATTTTTTGCTTATTTAAACACTTTTAATCACTTTGTGTGTCAATATTACCATTGTATATTAAAGTTCACTCCCTGCACAATTGTTTACTTTTCCATGCTGATTCTGAGTATGTAAAAACTTATTTTTTGAAAAGAAAAAACATTGGGCATAACCCTGCCAAAATGCGATATCTCCAAAATATCCATAGTATTTGATTGCTCGAAAACCTGACATGATAGACAAAAACAAACTAAGGTGATTTTTTAAATCAGCATACCAAAGTTACCTAAAAACAGGTGTTAGAATTAAATCAGCAAAATTGGTATTGGTCAGTGTAATAATTTTTGGAATTTAACTTACTGTATTAAAATAGGATTTTACCATAACTTTTCCTCACTTGAGGTTGATGGGATAAGTCATGGGCATAATGAGAAAATTAGAAAACAGACTTGCAGACTTGATCTACGAAAATATTTTTTCAGTCATGTAGTAGATTTTTGGAATGACTCACCATATGATATGGTAAACAGTAGCTTGTTAGTTAATTTTAAGACAAATTTAGACACTTATGAATGAAAGATAGTTTGTAGGTTGTAAATAGGGTATATTCTTAGCTTAAGTTATGTAGGCTACTTTGGTAGTACATAGTTGTATGTTAATTAGCTTATTTGAGAGTTATGTTTTGCAATATTTTATTGTAATTATTCATTTTACCCCTGTGGGTCATTTTCATATGAGAATAGGTTTTTCTGGTGTATTTTGGTGTGTTTTATTCAAATCTGACCTTCATTTCTTGTGCAAATGAATTACTGAATGCCCAGTTAGGTCAACTGTACACCCTCGACAATAGGTTAGGTTGTCTTGATATTTTTGTTAGTTGGGTGGTTGTAATATTTTCATTAAAACGAACAAAAAAATCAAAACTGAACCAATCATCAAGGGCATATAGTTGACCTAACTGGGCATTCAATAATTCATTTGCACAAGAAATGGAAGGTCAGATTTAAATAAAACACCAAAATACACCAGAAAAACCTATTCTCATATAAAAATTGGCATGCAGGGGTAAAACAAATAATTACCAATTTTATTATTATAAAATAGCTATAGCTCATGACTGTAATGTAATGTAATGTCATTTACTGTATGTTAACCCTGGTTACTACCACTATTACTATTCTTCCTAATCCTTTTGCTGGACTGACCTTTGACTGTGCCATTCATCAGGCCTAACTTACATTACATTTCATTTGGAAAACATGAAGCCACTGGGGTAGGGTGGGTCATACTATGCATTTTTTTTAAATCAATGGAAAGGGGTGTTCAAATGACATATTTTGGTGTATAGAACACAATTCTGAAGAAAATATTTAATTCTGATAACCCTAATCTACATCATTTTGCAGTTGATTATTATTAAATTATTGATTATTTTATTATTGTAGTTACCCCAGAATATGTCTTCTCACGTTTTCTATCATGGCTGCTCACGTTATCTCTCAGAGCATTGTTCTAACTAATTCATATAAACACATATAATGTAATTCATATAATAATAATAATATTTAAATACTCAAATAAAAAGGTATGCCATTCCACTTAATTGTAATTATCATACAGTTTGGTATATGAAATATTTTGACAGTTTTCTGGCGTGCATAAGGCCATTTTCTGAGCCACCTTTCTCAAAGGCTAGAATGTAACGTTTCAGAACATTCTAAAATGTTTTGTGAAATATTTGAAGTGACTCATGATTTATGAAGCTATTTTACCACCTCGGCTTGCAGTGAGGGGATAGATTTAGTGATTATCTACTGATATTTTTTTTGTTACTGTTCACATGTGAGTATTATTCTGTTATATTTTAGAAAAAGCTATTTCTACACATATTATAGTGATACATTGAGCAAAATTTAATTAACAACTTTGATCTGAGCTAAAATTAGGTGGTTCATTTTCAGTACAACTGAGCAGTATGAGGCCTATTTCAATGTTCTAAAGAATATTTTTAGGATGTTTCTTTAGAGTACATGAACAAATTATTTGCATTACAGACAACAGATAAATTAGCATTTTATAACATTTTGAAACCAAAAAAAGCATAATGTGTTTAGCATTTGCAGATAAATTTGTTCTTGCCCATTTCAGCTCTTTTTTTAACCAAGAATTTTGCGCTGAAGAGTTAATACCTGTCTGTAGTGGATACTTAACTGTTGTATTATTGTTTTTATTTCAGTGTGAACTCATTAAGAAAATGGCTCAAGTCAGAACAAGGACGAAATCAAGTTCTCATCTGAGTAATCTTGTTGGCACTGGCCGGGAGCTGTTGGTGTCTGAACTGCCAACTGTGAGGGATATCCTGAGGTATGGCATCTACTTGAGGAAGCAAAGTGAAGATGACAGGAGGAACTACCCAGTGGACAAGCTGGTGAGTGTCTACCCTGGTCTGATTTGTCAGTGGAGCAAAGCTAATGCTCTTTTCAAGCCACCTGTTATCAATGAAAAAGTGACCATCATGTCCAAGCTCAAGGAGGTCTGGAATCAGGCAGTGAAGTTTTCTCTTGGGAAGGGCAAACGATGCCAGAGAGGTTCATTGTCAAGTTAGACAAGTTCTTTGATATTTTGACTTGCAAGTGTCAGATTACCAGTTGTGAGGGGGGAGGCTGTGAGGGGGGAGGCTTTGAGGGGGGAGGCTGTGAGGGGGGAGGCTGTGAGGGCTGTGTTATCCAAGCCCACATTAACTGTTCCTGCAGCAGAGAGAAAGAGATTCCTGTGAAAGATCTTGCCTACATCAAGGGACAGAAAGAGAAGGTTGGAAGTAAGGGACCCCACCAAATAGGGGGTCCTGATCTACCAGAGCACAAGAGACAGGTGAGGACATTGAAAAGGCAGTGGATGGAAAGGAAGGCAGAGAAAAGGAGGAGCAAGGAGGAAAGTGCTGCAGTAGCAGAGAAGGCAGCCAGGAAGGATGTTAAGAGATTTTTGGCAGATGGTGATGAGGATGAGTTTGTTCCTGAAGTTGAGCTCTTCCCTCAAACTGACCCTGAGCCAGCAGCTTCGGCAAAGGTACAGAAAAACTATGATGAGATTCAAAACATTGCCCTTGCTAGTGTAAGGTATGGCATAGGGCTGAGGCCAACTGCAGCGATAGCAACAGCAGCTCTGATTGACGCAGGAATCATCACAGAAGACAATACAAGTAAAGTGATTGATAAGAGCAAGGTCAAGAGAGCACAGGAGAAGTTGATGAGAGAGCTGGAGGAACAGTTCAAGAAGAAGTGCAGGGAGGAGGGGGGGATCTCTTGCATCCTCTTTGATGGGCGGATTGACCTGACCAATGTGATGATGGAAGCTGAGGGCAGTGACCAATCTTTTCCCGCAAAGATCAAGGAAGAACACTATAGTGTTGTTAGTGAGCCTGGCAGCTACTATCTGTTCCACTTTACCCCAGAGAAAGCAACTAAAGAGGAGTCACATGCAGAGAAGATTGCTAAGGTCCTGTTTGCCTGGCTGAAAGAGAGGGGTTATGATAAGACCTTGTTGGCCATTGGAGGAGACTCAACAAATGTCAACACTGGTGTGAAAGCTGGAGCTGCACCTGGGGAGAAAGCTGGTCTGGTTGGTGTGCAACCTGCACACTGTTGAACTTCCCCTGTGCCATCTCATTGTTGACCTTGATGGCCCTACTCTGTCAGACAAAAAATTATCCGGGCCAATAGGAAAGCTCCTTGATTCTGCTACAGACTTTGATATCAATCCAAACTTCACCCGAATCTCTGTTGGCCCTCCACTGATCAAGCTTCCTGACAAGGTCATTCAAGATCTCTCAACTGATCAATACTATGGCTATAAAATTATCTGTGCAGTCAGGGATGGAGTACTTCCTGCAGGGCTGGCTCTGTTAGAGATAGGACCAGTAAACCACAGCCACTGGCTCACCACAGCGAACAGACTTCTCAGGCTCTGGGTGTCAAAGCACGGACTTAAAGGAAAGAACCTGAAGATTCTGCAATTCATTGTGGAATTCATCATTGGAGTATATTACCCATGTTGGTTCAACATGAAGGTCAAGCACTCCTGGATCGAAGGGCCTAGGCACATCCTCTTTCAGCTGGACTGCCTCAAGTCCCAGAGAAAGGAGGTGCTGGATATTGTGATGCCAACTGTGAGAAGATCTGCTTGGTATGCCCACAGTGAAGTCATCCTTCAAACACTACTCTGCTCTGAGGATCAGAAGGAGAGGATTGAAGGGGTGGAGAGAATCCTGGCCATCAGAGGAGAGGGGGACCCGGACACTCAGCTGGGAGACTCCTCTGTTAGGAGCAGAAGGACACCTGACATCAATTGTGATGCTTCCAGCATCGGTAACTTGATCAGCTGGTCAGAAGGTGTGTCAGAGCCACCTCTCACCTGCTCTCTAAGCACCTCAGAGGTGAAAAACTTCAACAACACCCCCATGGAGGTGCGAAACTGGCCTTGCCACACACAAAGCATTGAGAGGGTTGTTAAAATGGTGACTGAGGCTTCTGCTAAGTACTTCTCACAGGAAAAGAGGGATGGAGAGATCAGGGCTCAGGAGACCAGCAGGAAGCTGATGTCCAAGTCTGAGTCAAAGCAGGATTTGTGCAACCTGGCAAAGTTCAAGATGTCAAGAGAATGATCTTTGTAATTATATCCAGTGATATACATGCAGTTCACCTATTAATAAATATATGTAAAGTTGATTTGGCCTTGTCAATATAAATGATTTACCTTATATCTTTTAATATATTATAAAGGGGTTCAAAAGGGTAAAATTGGCAATTTAGAAATACAAAATGATGTAGGTTAGAGTTATCCTATCCAAAAAATAAGCTCATATTTGAATTCCCCATGTAAAAACACATAATTTAGACACCCCTGATGGTAGGATTTCCTTCAGATTCATGTTGTCACCTGAGTACGACCCGCCCTACCACTGGGGGCCTATCAAGGCAATCCGAGTCATGAGCTACATTTTAATAATAATAATAAAATCTTGCAAAATGTCAATCTCAAGTCAGCCAACTAACAAAACTTTTTACTTTACTGCCTGAACCAGTGTCCTTAACACTAGGGTGAGGATTAGGCTCAACCTTACATCTTAAATTAGGACTAGTATTTCCCATATTAGACTCAGTTTCTGGCATCACTGTTCCATTACATTTGGAAAACATGAAGCCACTTGGGTCAATCAAGATAATCCAAGTCATGAGCTACATTTTTTAATAATAAAAAATCTTGCAAGATTTCAAACTCAAGTCAGCTAATTAATATAAGGGGTTCCAAAAAAACTTAGCCCCCCATTTGCAGCTTACATGTTTATATATTTTTATAATCACTAAAAACTATTATGATATAAGTAAAATTCTTTATTTATTGCAGGTATTAAAATTACTCTAGCTGATAAAGTGATAATATAATGGCTTCTCAATTAATTGGTGATTCGGAGAGGCAATGTGTGATAGATCGCACACGAGCAATAACATTTCGGGAAGCTCGTGATGCTGGAGCCACCTTTATAACACGTTCATGCATTGCCAATGAGGACTTCATCAAAAGAAATTGGAATAAAACTTTGGATGAATGTGAAATGGATACAACCAAATCTGGGTGGCCAAATTTGCCACTCTCTCAGGAAACAAAGGACATCACTGAAAGTGGTACGCGTAAGCGGAAAAACAGCTCTGCTAAACTTTCTAGAGAGCTCGAAGTGTTGAGAGGAAAGATCGTTAGTGGTGAGATCATTCGACTGTACCATCATTGGAAGTTCATGCCAAGGCTTTAAACTTTGCCTAAGCCAAGAAAAACTCAACTTAACATCAATGACAGAATGTGGTTTGCCCATTATCTTGAAGATTGGGATGTGGATGATTTCATGCATTTAGCTGTCTCTGATGAATTATTTGTTTACGTAACATGTCAGCCTAACTACCAAAATGATCGAGTGTGGGCCACAACACCAGATGAAATCAATGACAATGAACATTATTGAGAATTATTAAAAAGTCCAGACTGTGTTGGTTTGTTTGTTTGTTTTGTTCACTGCAAAGAAGCTCATGTGGGTGCTGAAGCCAAATGGTCAGAGTTGGGATGGATAGTATTTTCGTGATATTATCCTATCCCAGCATGTCATTCCTTTTCTAAGAAACCCAAACAATGTTATGGATGTCAATCAGGTCACACTTCTGCATGATAAGACCCCCTGCTTTAAGGCATTAGCCACTCAACAGTTGTTGTGGAACCATGAGATTGATTTCTTTGGAAATGAAGAATGGCCAGGAAATTCTCCTGACCTGAATGTCTGTGAACACATTGGATCCGTTATAAAGGACAAGATTGAATGTCTCTTGTTTCAAGAACATGCAGCAAATTGATTTTCGAAGGATACAATGACGCAACACATTGAAACTGTTTTAGCAAATTTGCATAACGATCAAGATCTATTCACGTCACTTTTGGCAAGCTACCCAAAGCAAATTCAGGCTGTCTTGGAAGCCAATGGTGGGAACCCCAAGTTTTAATTGTTTCTCATTAAATGCAGGATTAAATTCTCTTTTGTAAGGTATGTTTAGTTTTACTGTAACTCTAATGGTTTAGGCCATGGGCGAGGGGGCTAAGGTTTATTGGAGCCCCATACAACTATTTACTACCACCATAGTAACCCATATAACTGAAGCAAAGAATATATACTATATACAACTGGTAAATTTTTACAAGTGTACATTACAAGATTTGTAAATCAAAACTATGTTTTTTAGATAGTTTTTGATGCAGTTTGAACGAAGGTTAATTTCATTCAAACAACATCAAAAACAATCGGAAAAACATAGTTTTAATATTTAATATTACATAACAACCTAACATAACCTAACTAACCTAACCTAACCTAACCTAACTAACCTACCCTAAAATTCTAAAATTCCTCAAAAGCCTGTAATGTACTCTTGTGAAAAAATACCATACAATCTACAAAATTCTCTCTCTCACTCATGAAAGTGTCTAAATTTTTCTTAAAATTAACTAATGAGCTACTGTTTACCACATCATATGGCAAATCATTCCAAAAATCTACCACTCTATGACTAAAGAAGTATTTTTGTAGAACAAGTCTACAAGTCTATTTTCTAATTTTCTTATTATGCCCATGAGTTATCCCATCAGTATCTTGGAGAAAAAGTTATGTACATCTAAATTGTCCAAACCTGAACGCATTTTGAACATCTGTATCATATCTCCCCTCATACAACATCTCTCAAAACTAAACATACGAATTCCTTTAATCTAGCCCTGTATTCCAATCTTCTTAGGGATAAAGCTTGGTTGCCCTACATTGCACACCTTCAAACATATCAATATCATGTAAGGTGACGGGACCAAGCTTGAATGCAGCATTCTAAGTGAGGTCGAACATCAGAATTATATAATTTATAGATGACTTCCTTACTCTTGTAACTAACATTCCTCCTAATAATACCTAACATTTTATTTGCTTTATTTCTAGCCTCTAAGCACTCCTTAGAAAATTTTTGATCACTACAAACTATAATGCCAAGATCCTTTTCCTTTCTAACATCTCCAACCAGTTCCCCTGCATCTCATAACTAAAGTTTTCATTATTTCTACCAAACTGCATGACTTTGCATTTTGAACATTGAATTCCATCTGCCATTTACTAGCCCAAGCAACTAATCTATTACGATCTTTTTGCAGTTTATAAGAATTTTATGTTTGTAGCTGGAGCAACTACTTTTGTATCATCTGCAAATTTAGAAATTTTACAACCTCCTCCTTCCTCTAAATCATTAAGATATAAAATAAAAAGTAATGGACCCAAAACTGATCTCTGTAGTACCCCACTTTTCACTTTCTGCTACTCAGATTCATGACCATTTAGAATTACCCTCTGTTCTCTGTCTTCTAACCATTTTTCTACCCAATTTAAAGCTGATCCTAATATACCATGAGCTCTTAATTTATACAGAAGTCTCCTATGTGGAACCTTGTCAAATGCTTTACTAAAATCCAAATAAATAACATCTACATCATTTCCATTATCTACCTGATCAGTTACAAATTCTAAAAAATCTACGAGATTAGACAAACAAGACCTTCCTGATCTAAATCATGTTGTGAACTTGAAATAAGATTAAACTTCTCCAAATGATCTTGAATATTATACTTTATAATTCTTTCTAGTATTCCATTAATCTCACTCAGGTAAATCTTAAGATGTCATTACCTGAATTTCAGAGAAATAACTATATGGCCATAATCTATTTTATAATATAACTTTTTTCAAAATACTGTTTTTTGTGCAAGTACATTAAAAGCAAGTTATTATGAAATATAATATCTCATTGTTATTCATTACAGAGTTGCCAACTCAATTGTATAATTGTCACTGGATTGATGGATTGATTGATTGTTTAAAGTTTATATGGGAGAGTTCAGCCAGTAAGGCTATTCACATCCTCCAAAACCAAAACACCAAATTCTATGGGAGACCTGCCACTCTTCTACATCATGTACAGGGTCTATTATTATTGGGATGAAATAGAAAGAAAGCACACCATAACACACTTCAGTTCTGGGGCCAACTCCAGAACACTCAGAAAGGGATGAATATGAGGCCTGGTAGTTCTAAACATGAACTGATAAAAATGGAACCAAGTACTAAGTCAACAGTAATAGCCAGATGGAGTAACTAGGAGGTAACTGATTAATAAAACTGTGGAAATGGAATTCAGTATACAATGCAAGATTTAAAACTCTCTCAACCACCAAGATGCCACTGCAAACTTGAATACTTGGCCCATAGTGAAGTTTATCAATGGGGAAGAAAAGCTACCTCCACCTAAAAGGACAAAGTAAAATCCCTGACACCATATTGCAAAAGAGAGGATCTTAATTTTTTTCCTTTGCTTAGCATAACATTGACAAAAAAGGAAGAAATGGGACAGTGTCTCTGGTAAATTACAACTAACACAAAGGGGAGAAGGCAAGTCCAATCCAGTGCAAGTAGGCCTGAAGGCCAACATAGCCAGAACAGAATCTAATTATAATAGAAGCTTTATAGTGAGAAGATGGTACAGGCCAATTTCTTATGCCCCAAGAAGGCTTAAACATTCCATAAAGAGTCAAGTGCCATAATCTCTCCCATTAGGTTTTGTAATCATTTTGCACTGCCACTTTAGCTACTGCAAAACCCTCACCTGGGTGGAAATATAGTCATGTAGTAGCAGGGAGGGAATGAGCAGCCCTGGCCAGTGTATCAACCATTTCATTACCTTTAATTCCAACATGGTTCAGAACGCAGTGGAAGGAAACCAGAATTCCTAAAGCAGAGAGGGTCTTCAGTAAAGAATAAATAAAGTATAGTCATCTGGGGTGAAAAAAAATTTGTCTTAACTTAGGTCTACAGACTTTATTATTAGGGATGGACACAAACCTGTATGTTCACATTATAAAGGCAAGGTGTCATAATAACATGGCAATAGAATTTTTTTTCCTGCAAAATATATAATTGGTAAAATAAAAAAAATTAAAAATTTTCACCCCATGGAAAGGGGGTGAAAAAAATATAGCATTAACTCTGGTATATGGTCCTCAAAACATACAAATATTGGTGTCAATGGAATTACAGATATATAATAAACCCTTTGTTGCATAACCCATTTGCAGCATTGAACAATGTTGCAATTGCATTTCAACATTCCTGCACACTCCCATTTTGCGCCCATACTAATACATAAAACGTTCTTTTTAACTCCCTCCCCTCTCCCCCTTTGCAGCATTGATTTGTAGCATAACCCTTCCCCCCTTTGCAGCATTGATGTTGCATAACCCCCCTGCATTGCTTCTCTTCTTACAGAAACCACACTGCAAATCTCAAAAAATGTGACATTTCAAAAATCCATAGCAACCACTGATGGGTAAAGTACAAGAGAGGAAGGTCCAAGCAAGATAATAAGCATATGGGATGATACAAAGATGGACTAGAAGGGCTTTTCTGTGGTTTGATGATAAGAATCATTAATGCCTGTTTCCATGATGAAGGAAAGACTCCTGTGCTTAGGCTATCACTGAATGCTGATAATAGAAATGGCAAGTACTCCCAATGGAAGATGACTAAGAAAATATTTATGTATATTACCCAGGCCCATTGCTCCACCTCTGGAATGTTCACATTGCCTTAAGGAGAATTGTAATCCCTGCAATGTAAAGGCCAGGTTATAATCCTCATCGTAATCAAAAAATAAGGAAGACTGCAGGTCCCTGCAAAAATCCTCATCTTCAATAACTGCTACAGTCCCAAAAAAATGAATGGAAGAAGGTTCCCAAAACTTCAGCTTTGGCATGAACATCACTTAGTACAGAACCATTTACAACAATAGGGCAAGTGAAGTATGAATCAGTACCCTTAATGATTTTCCTAATTTGAGTCCAAACCTTGGTGGAAGGTATAGTGAAACTGAGGTTTGAACAAGACTGACTCCATGAAATTCTCTTTGCCTTACAAATAGTACAAGCTATAGCAGTTACCTTATTTCAGAGGATATTATATAGAGTTGGGTGATGAGAATAATAATATCAAGCACAACAGTGGGTAGCCACTGCCCCATTACAATCCTCTGTCCACTAGCATTTGTGGTATTTAGGAACAAAATTTCCTGTTGTCTTCTTCAGTGTGGAGGTACTTGTTTCCACCAATAAGGCTGTAAAGTGTTGGATTTTTTCATCTAAGGATCCCTCTGTAGAGAGGGTGTCAGGAAGAGCTCTAGACCAAATTCTCCAATCTATGTCACATAGTTTCCAAGTTGGACATCATTTATGAGGTGTGGATACTGATGAAATTGGGATGTCAATGACATCTAATTTCACATCCAACCCATAGCTGGTACACTATCTTTTAGGGCCAGTAGCTGTTTTACCACTAGCAGTACACTTTGAAGTCATGGCTGCAACAATAGTGCAAAAAATCAACAAAACCAGAAAACTATGGATGGGTTCAGCACTGGTAATGATTAGCGAGAGACTGAGAGTGCGTAGCATCGGGGTTAGGAGTGGAGCATTGTAGTAGTGGTGTTTTGGAGGTAGGGGAAAGCAAGCAGGACAGCAAGTCCAAGGGAAATTTAAATGGTTTTCCATTGTGCTTCCGCATTCCACGTACTTTACCCATGGAAACCTCTGAAATATAGGGCATTTATCTGTATAGTTCTACAATTATTTGGCCATGTAAATGTGGGGACTCATACAGGGGGTCCTCATTATCCGAATATTCATTATCTATCTAAAAGTACCACCGTTTACTTTTAAAGATAAAGCGAGGAACTCAAGAACTCCCACAGGGAAGGGATGGAGAGGTAATGGTCAAAAGCACAAATCTGAATGAATCAGAAATAGCAAACCTCCACTCCCGCAGCCAACCCTGTCTGCTCTGATCTGAGTAAAATTAATAAAAGTAGGCTGGAGTTTAGAGGTTAACCAGGTCTCACAAACTGCCACTAAATTGAGTTTTCTAGTATAAATAAAAAGTTTAAATTCTGAGAAGTTAGATTGAAGACTGCAGGCATTCCAGTGAGCAAAAAAGAGGTTAGAAACCTTAGGATATGAAATACTGAATGGGTTTACAAATTTGGGCATGACATTTCTGTTTGGGTGTAGGCTTACATTTCAGTTTATCAAGGAACTTTGTCAGTTGGTCAATTTTGAGATCAGTGCAAAAAGCATCACTAAATGAAAAAAAAATTTGATAAAGTACTCAAAGTCTTCTTGGAGTGACTACTACCTTTGAAGGGTGAAGCTGAACAAACCCAAACATAGAACTTTAATGATGTCAGACAATAGAGCCATATGTTCAAAAGGGGTAGAGGGTTCAGAGACCATAGCCCCACCATCCATCCCTGCTCCAGGTGGCCTTTGGGACATTGCCACAGTCAAGCCAGGTCTCCCCTTCACAACCCCACTCCAAGATTTCTGAAGGGGCGGGGAGGAGTTCACCACATCCAAGCCTTAAGTCTCCTTTCTTGACACAATAGGTTTTGGTAGAACATGGAAGTCATTACTTGTAAATGTTCTTTCTGAGGCTACATTAGGATCTTGATTTCAAACAACAAATCTAGTTTTACTATAAAAGAGAATAGATGTAAATTTGTGCGTCTCTATTTCTTGTACAGTTCTAAAGTAGCAGCAGCCACTGAAACTACCTGTATGGGGACCTGAACAATTGGCACAGATTTTAGTAGTCTTTGGGCAAGAGGAGATGACATGACTTTCAGAGCAGTAAACAAGTCTCACTGTTTTTGAATGACAAGACTTAGCCATATGACCAAATACCTAGCACTTAAAACATTGAATTGGATGTGGAATAAACTGATGAACTCCACATTATATAAGCTATAGAGATCTTTGCTGGAAGAACTTGAGCAATGACAGACTTTAACCTGTTGAATTGGAACATATGTAGAACCTGTTCTTTTTGCGAGTCTACTGACATTTGCTACTGGATGACCATTATTAATTAACTCATCCTTCATAGTTAGAAGAGCTTCCTCCAAATCTCTAGGTCCTATAACACCATGTACAATATTGGTGTCATTAACCAAAGAGCAATCCACCTCCAATGGGCCCAACTTCCACAGAATTCCCAAAAACTGGGAGGGAAGGGCAGTGGTGTTCTTTATTTGCACTGTGCCAGAGCATCTCTGGAAAACTGGTGCCTGCATACCCAACCCATGGAAAGGCAAATCCCTTAGTGCTATGCTAAAAGCCAAAGGTCTTGATGCAAAAGAGATATCTTGATTCTTAGGAGTAATCCTATATAAAAAAGGAAGCCTTCACTGGGTCTGAGCTCTAAATCTGTATGGGACATAGACCTATTAGGAGGAGCCTGGCTAGGCCCAACATTGCCCAGTCCCTGGAGACCAGACTTGGAAGAAACATTTCCCCCAGCCACATCAACAGGACTATCCACAGTTAATATTCATTTTAACATCCCTTTCATTTTCGATAGAAGCAGTTAATTTTCTATTTTCAACCAAAACAAGAATACTATACTTTATACTAATTTTGGCAGAAATTCCTATTTATTGAGATATTTACTTTCAAAATTATTAAATTTTGGCTCCATTATTCACTCATCAAACCATCTCATCCCGTTATTATCATTAGCCAATCAGCGGCTGCCCTATTGTCAAGTGACATCCCCACGCATGTCCAGCACTGAAATTTGAATTCAACAGTTGCTTCAGAATGGCTGTGAAGCAGAGCATTTTTTAAGCTTTTCCCACTGGGCATCAAAGGCAGATCGGGAAGTTGGGGTGGATTAAGGCAGGGGTGTGCTACCAATTTCTTGATGTTGAGTGGTTCTGATACAGATAGGGGTGTAAATCGGCGAGCGCCAATGGCGCGAGTCATTAAGCTAGGGGGTCTTGGGTGGAGCCCTGGAAGCCAATACATTTTAGCTTTTCCAAACAGCATTTTGTAACATTTTGGCAGAAATTATTTAACATTCTTTATACTCACTAATGACGTTAATTATCTAAAAATAAACTAATTTCTCATCAAAAAATAAATAAATATTGAAATGATCACTGCCTGTGATACTACCTATATTTTTTCTATCAAATCCTGAAAAAATGAAAAAAATTTAGATATAAAAAAATTTCTACAGACTTAAATGTTTTTAAAAACAAACAAATGGTTTGGTGATCAATCAAAATTTAATAACTAGTTCAGGTGAACCAGACCAAACCAGTCCCAGCACGCTGCTGGATTAAGGATACTATGGATCCAGATGTTCCCTAATCAGGCCACCATCCCTGTGTGGTCTGAAATAACACTAGCATTATCTATATATAAGTAATCAATGTAAATTTCATATTTACATTTAGGATAAACAGTTCCATTCTAATTGTGGCATATGTGCATGTATTATATGTATTTATATAACTTCCAAGACAACTCCCAAGACAATTCTAGGTAATTATTCATTTTTTGACCCAGTCTCTTTTTATAATGAGAGCAAACTTTTCTGGTCAATTTTGAGGTGTTTTGCATGAATCTGCCATCCGTTTCCTGTGCAAATGCGTAGTTTTCGAGATATCGTCATCTCAAAAACTACGTATTTGCACAAGAAATGGATGGCAGATTTGTGCAAAACACCTCAAAATCAACCAGAAAAGTTTGCATTTGTGCTAAACACAACCTAACCTAACCAATCACTTTATCACCCGCTTCACCACAAAAAGATTTCCAGTTAACAATGGACTAGCTACCTAGTTTTATAACTTTCTCGGCATAATGTTGTGAAAAATATTTTCACAAATAAATATTTATGAACTGGAGGTTTTTATTCACTGAGAAGTTGCAATGTTCCAGCCATGTGCCCTTAAAGATAGAAACAGTAAATCCACACTCACGCTTATTTTTTGGATTTTTTTGGCACCTAAACATCGAGTCTTGTCTTAAAATACAGGCAGTATTACATTTAGGGCAAATCACGGATGTCGGAATTATGCCATGATTGGAAAAAACATCTAAACTTTTATCTTCATTGAGGCCAACAAGACGGATTAGGTCTTCAAAATCAAGTTCACAAGATTGACACATCATGATCCTAGAACGAAAATCACCAAACTAACAAGTAACAGAAAGAAGTTGGCAAAATCAAGAAAAAGTAGCCAAAAATAGCCAAAAAATCTCCAAAAAAGGTAGCCAAAATAAACAAATTAACCGAAATTTATATACATACATAAGCACACCGGACAAAAAATTAGTCACCCCTAATAGCACCGATAGTAGGAAGTTCAAGGTCACACAGAGGGCACTGATGTAGCATTGGTAAGTGACAAGTAGTGGTGACGTAGCACACAGGATCAGATCTGTTTCGTGAGATGGTGAAGAACAAAGTGTGTGTTGGATATAGTCTGCAAAATGGGTCGTGAGGCAGACGTTACTCAGTGGCAAAAAGGAGCCATCGTGTTTGGCAGAGCCCACGGACACAAAATGTCTGAAGTAGCCCAATTTGTTGGTGTGTCAACGTTCGCAATCAACTGACAATCGACGGCGTAACTGTGGCCGGAAAACAATTCTCGACAATAGGGGCTGCCGCCATGTTTCTCGTCTAGTAACTGCAAATCGTTTTCAAACCAGAGAACAATTGCTCCAAGAAACCAATGAGGTTCTACAGCGACCAATTTCCGAACGGACATTGCGACGAGAACTGCATGCGATGGACATCTGGAGCAGGGTACCACGGAAGAGGCCGCTGTTAACAGCAAGTCACAAATTGGCACGTTATAAATGGGCTCAGAGGCACAAAAACTGGACTGCGGCAGATTGGAAACGTGTAATTTGGTCCGATGAATCCCGTTTTTGTTTGTTCTCCAATGATGGGAGGCGACGAGTACATCGCAGGTCCAATGAAGCCTTTAATCCTGAATGCGTCGAAGGTGTTGTTCAGGCTGGAAACAGAAAGTGAAGCGCAGGACTCTGGCGGAACTTCGGGACTGGCTGATGAACGAGTGGCAGCAAATCGATGTTCAGTACATGCACAACCTCGTAGAGTCTCTGCCTCGCCGGATTCGTGCGGTTATCAAGGCCAGAGGCGCCGTCACACGTTATTAGGTACATTCTGAGAGGGGTGACTAATTTTTTTGTCCGGTGTGCTTATTAGAAAGTAGAAAATATTTTTTTTATAAAAAAGTACATTTTATACAAATTTGCACAAGATAATATATATATATTTTCTTATTCAGTTTTGATTGGTTATTCAATATATATTGCTGTTATAGCTGGGTGTGACTGGGTCAAAAAACGAATATTAACCCAATTCTATTTTTATAAATTTTGAAAATTCCTTGTCACCCAGTACTTTAAAATTTCATTTACTGGGCAACAAATTTTCTTCACTGGGTGACATTCATGTCACCCACTCCTAGGATAGAAAATGCTCATGGTGTGTAGTGCACGCTCTAAGTCTGAGTGGAGCATTATTAAACAAGTTTTGAGGGGCAATAGCGCTGCTGTTGCTATATTTTGAGCTCATGGCATGCTCAAGACCTCTTTTACGTGTCCTCAGTGTGATAATGAACTTAATTACCATGAAGCCTCCCATAATTGATGTAAGTGCGCTGATAATATGGTTAATATGAGTTTTATCGCACTCAGAATATCAAAAGCAAATATAATTATAAAATATTAAAGCATAATTTTCTCATCATTTTCATATAAGTCACTATGCTCGCAGATGCGTACTTAACAAATTATGTACATTTGAATATTATGACATTTTTGCATTTTTTTTTTCCCGCCCTTCCAATATTTTGATTGGTGACGTCATGAGAACATGATATATGAGCTAGATTTTTTAAGTTCTTAGGCCTTTTAAGTTGCTAGTCTACTTCTGTTAGGTTTTGATAGATGTTTGTGGTGATGACATGTGAACGGTGCGAATATTATTTTGAGGATTTAATATACTCTAGGCTAGGTTAGCCAGGGTTAGGCTAGTTTAGCCAGGGTTAGGTTAGGTTAATTAATTTTGGTATTAACCTAACCTTACCTAACCCTGGCTAACCTAGCCTAGAGTATATTAAATCCTCAAAATAATATTCGCACCGTTCACATGTCATCGCCACAAACATCTATCAAAACCTAACAGAAGTAGACTAGCAACTTAAAAGGCCTAAGAACTTAAAAAATCTAGCTCATATATCATGTTCTCATGACGTCACCAATCAAAATATTGGAAGGGCGGGAAAAAAAATGCAAAAATGTCATAATATTCAAATGTACATAATTTGTTAAGTACGCATCTGCGAGCATAGTGACTTATATGAAAATGATGAGAAAATTATGCTTTAATATTTTATAATTATATTTGCTTTTGATATTCTGAGTGCGATAAAACTCATATTAACCGATAATATTTCCAACTACTTACCTTTCCAGGTCCTGAATTCATTATGGGTTATCCTGTTCAACTTATCCATGACCAGTTAGGTTAACTGAATGCCAAGTTACGTCAACTGTATGCCCTTGACAATTAGTTAGGTTAAGTTGTGATATTTTCATTAGTTGTAACAAAAATATCACAACTTAACCTAACCAATCATCAAGGGCATACAGTTGACTGGATCAATGAAAGAAAGCCACCCCCAAAGGTTTTAAGTAAACAATGCCACCCCCAAAAATCACTAAAGTAAAAAATGCAAGTAGAACCACCTTCATGAGGAATTGTTTATTATTTATTACTGTATGCCCTTGATGATTGGTTAGGTTAAGTCATGATATTTTCATTTAAACTAACTAAAATATCACAACTTAACCTAACCTAAATAACCTACATATGTTAGCGATGACTGGGGGACTGACTCGTGGCTAGACCACTGTATAGCCTCCCACGATGGTTATAATATAATCAATAGCATGTCAATACTTTATGATGTAATTGAATCTGATCATATCCCATTTGTCGTAGGGCTTGATTGTATAGAAGCACCTGACTTAGACAATGACTGTGATAATGTTGATTACTATAAAGTTAATTGGTCAAATCTTAGTTACTCTGAGGTAGATTACTATACAAGGCAGACTGATGCACTGCTAAGGCTTGCGAGGATTCCTGCAGAAACTTCGGCTTGTAGGAATCCTTCCTGTGATGTAAAACATATACAGTAGATCTCCTAAATAAGTATTACGGTGAGCTTGTAGTCCAGTGGCGTATCAAGGGAGGGGCGAGATGGGGCGACCGCCCCCAGCGGCACTTCCCGAGGGGCCGCAAGTTACTGTCAGGCGGGCGCAGTATGCAAAATTTTGGGTTTTTATGTTTTAAAATGCAACCCCCCAACCCGTGCAAGAGGATGTACGCAGATAATTTTTTGAAATCATGGATCGTTTATTAGCAGAAATTGAAAAACGCACAGTTTGTCTTAAAAACATGAATGATCGCTTTGAATTTCTGTCTCCTTCGTACCTTTTGAATCAGTCCAAAGATGAAGAAATTAATACCAAGGTCAATAATTTTTCTTCCATCTACAATGACATTAATCCAGGAAGTCTACTGGAAGAAATAAAGCGTTTGCGCAGACATTTGCTCAGTTTCGAAAGCATAAGCGTCGACGATGATCCAAAGAACTGGGATCTGTCTAACTACATGCATGTCGGTGGCAAGTTGCGAACGAAGTTTCTCGAAACTGATAGTTGACCTGAGGTAAGTTTTTAGAAGTTTAAGTCAATCTAGACAGCAATTTGGCGATTATTTCAATTGAACGCGAAGTTGCAGGGATAATGGACATAGAAAAAATCATTCATGAATTTTCCGTTATGAAAGTCCGAAAATTTAACTAGGCATTATACATTATATAGTTATCGTTAAAATTATGTAGTGTATTATGTACGGTACATTATGTAGTATTGTTAAAATTGAAGTTGCTTTATTTAAGTTTTTCTTCCAATAAAAGTTTTGTTTAGAAGTGTATTTTTGTAAAGGAATTGTTTTTAAAATTGAAAATTGTTGCAGGTGGGGGGGCATTTTCGCCCCGAGCGGCAAAAAGTATTGGTACGCCTCTGGCTTGTACATACCATTAAGGCTGCGAGTGGAAGTAGCTTTAAGAATAAAAAATAGGGAAAAGTAAATGTCAATCCAGGGTGGTCAGAATACTGTACTGATTTGTATGATGTAGCTAAAAATTTATTTATGGAATAGTTTGCTATGGGGAAACCTAGGCAGGGGGAACTCTTCCAACTGAAAAATAGAACTCGTGCTAGATTGAAGGGTGCTCTTAGATTTATAAGGAAAAATGAAGAGGATCTTCGAAGAGAATCTCTACCCAGAAAATTAGACAATAGCAATACTTCCAGTAGGGAATTCTGGAAGGAGGTTAATAAAATTAACAATAGTAATCTTACCTTGCCAAATGTAATAGTGTGTGTACAATGTACATGGTGCAAAAAGCATTGCAGAACGATGGGCAAATCATTATGAAACCCTATTTAATTGTCTCAGGTAGAGGGGGGGGGGGAATAGACTAAATAATTGTCTAAATGTAGAATGCTCTGAGGAGCTACTAATTAATGACTCATCATCTAACTTATGAATAACCTGCCAGATTTCTGACAAAAGTTTGTGGCCTAGATGGCATACAAGCAGAACATTTAAAATATTGTAGCCCTCGTATAATGCCCATGCTTGCAATGTGTTTCACAAGCTATATGATACATGGGTACTTGCCACAGTCCATTTTTTCAGTTGTATTCAGTGGCGTACATAAGGGGGGGGGGCATCAGCCTCCCCCATTGTAAAAATTACAACTACTCTGTCAAATATCTTTTATTTTTGAAAATTTCTTTCATTAATCTATAACTTTGCAACATTCACCACAAAAAAATCTTGATGTCATATGTAATTTTAGTTATTTCATGATTACTGGGACATGTTATTAACTCAAAACTCAAAATCAATTTTGGCTGGCTTAGGAACGTTTATATATGTCTTCATACATACGATTAATTGTGCAAATTTAATTATTTGCCCATAAATTGGAAATAAAATAAAACTGAAGCCTTCCAAGATGCAATTCATTTTGACTCCAAATCAATCATCATCAATTTTGAGCTCACACACACACACACACACACACACACACACACACACAGTGTACGCCCCTGGTTTTATTGTTACCAGTTGTTAAAAATAAAGGTGCTAGTATCTGTGAGAAAGTATACTGGCAAGTGCTATCGGCCTATAATTATTCTTATAAGGTGTTAGAATATGTCATTTATCATAGGATAAGTACTTACTTGCAGACTTATGCCATGACAATCAGTTTGGCTTCAGAATGAAACATGATACTGTACTGTGTATTTATATGCTAAATGAAGCCGTCGTAAAGTACAGTACAAGATGTCAAGTAGCAATGTATATTCCTGTTTTTTGTATATATGTATGGAAAAACTATACGCGCTCACAACATGGTATCATATGTGGTACATTTATTTCATAATTAAATATAAATTATTAATTAATTGAATTAAAAATCTATACAAAGTTGCCTCGGGATTGGCGACATAGCCTATTGGGAATGAAATAATTGAATTGCCATACGTACAAAGAACCTGTATGTATGAATCAGCCTCACATAGCAACAAGAAAACCCAATTTATTGTTTAGTCTACCACAGAGTAGACCAAACAAAAATTTTGCTAGTTCGGCAAATAATACAAGCGAACCAAGGAACGGCTCTCGGGCTGTTTATCGACAGCGAACGCTTTAAACAGGGAAGACGTGTTTAAGTTTTCCCTCAAGTTCTGAGTGAATTCCTTATAATATAAAACCTAATGACTATAAAAGGATAGGCCTATTCCTTCAGGGGTTTATATAGTGACTGCCTATATTAATTACCTTAAGTAAATTCGCCGCGTAACTCCATCGTGGCGGCCCTACACCGAAAATGATCGTACGCCCTACATCGAAGCAAACAAAGACCCAGCAAAAATAAGGTGAGGCAATTATTTTCATTCTATATACTGTAGGTCCGCAAATCCCGACGCTAGAATTACCGTAATCAATATAAATATAAAGAGGTCCTTTAAAGACCTACATATTCATAACTCTCTAACGAAAAAGCATAGGGCTTTTGTCGGTAACCCTCCACTGAAGTCTGCTGGAAATTTCCAACGGATGAGGGCACAGGCAATCAACCCATAGCCCTATATAGTTTTTTCAATGGTGGCCCTGTGTATGGGGAACTAACCCCTCTAAATTTACACTGACACGCAGTGGCTAGGCTTAACTCATAGGCCTAACCCCAATTTCAACCGTAACCCCACTATAGTTTTTTCATATGGTGGCCTAAGCAACTGGGAACCGATTCCTTTACCTTTACACTAACCGAAAACAAAGGCTTGTTCATTTAACAGGCATAACTTATTTTAGGTCCTAAAAAAATAGGCCCGCAACATTAAGCCTATTTAATAGGTCCTACTCTTCAAATCAAAACTAAGCCTTGTTAATTTAACAGGCTTAACTCATTTGAGGTCCTATAAAATAATAGGCCCAAACATAAGCCTACTTGGTAGGCCCAACAAATAGGCCTATTTAGTAGGCCCACCTAACTTTACCTTACATAATAGGCCTACCTCTTAAAGTAGGCCTTACTCTTTACACTCAAGGCCTATCCTAACTAAAAACATTGTAATTTTTAATTTAACCTGTGGCGCAGGTTATATAAAAAACTTATTACTGTACAGTAATTTAACTTGCTCAACATCATAAAATTAAACTCAGAACTTTAACACTAACAACAATTATGGAAGACTTGGACAAAAGGGTAAGAAACCCAGACCAAGAAAACAAAAACACAGACCTTGGGGCTATGGCACCATCTCAAAATCACAAAAAATTAATGAGGAAAAAATCAGCACGTAAAGGTGTCATCACCAAACTGTACAATGATTTCAAACAAAAGGAACCTACAAGATATGATCTTGAAACAACATTAAATTCTATTACTCGTTACAAACAAGAAATTCTCATACTAGATGAAGACATAATTACAGAAATTGATGACACAATTGAACTAACAGATGATGAGTATTCTACTCTCCTACTTGACAATGAAAATTACATTACAAAAATTAACAACTATATTTCTGAAATTCAAAACCAACTTGATGAGTGCAAAAAAGAAGACACATACGAAAGCTTCTTAGAAGCTACAAGAAATGCTTCATTTAGCCCTCCCAATGTGGCTGAGGGCAATGAACTAAAATCAAAATTGCCTACACTTGCAGTACCCACTTTTGAGGGTGACAGAGCCAAATTTCAATCTTTTATTGAAAAATTTCATAGCCTTATAGGTAATAAAAACTACATTACAGATGTTGATAAATTTAGTTATTTAGTGAACTATCTGAAAGGCCCAGCCTTAAGATTAGTGGAATCACTACCAGCCATAGGTACTTCTTATTCTGTAGCAATAGAATTACTTAACAGAAATTACATGAATAAGGATGAAATTATACATGATTTGGCTCTTAAAGTAATGAACATGCGAACCCCAAAAGACAACTATGGTGACCTCTTTGATTTTTACTGTGAGTTTGAATGTCTCATGGGACAACTTAAAAACAATAATTTAAACATTGCAGAAACAGCTTGGATCATTCAAGCTGTTGTTTTTGAAAAGCTCCCTTCTAAAGTCAAAGAGATATTTCATCAGAGGACAACTGACATATACCCTAGCCTTAATAAACTAAGAGAAGATTTCCCAACTGTACTTGCACTTTACAAATCAAGTTACACACTCCCAAAATTTAACACAGCACAAGAAAAAACCAACAATGCAGAAAACCAAAAACCTAACAAAAGATTTCAACACTTACCAGTTACATCAAAACACAACCGCAAAACTCAATTTGCAGAAAATAAAGTGACAGAAAAAGACTCAAAGACTCCTACTCTGCAAAACTTTAATGTAGCTACTTTTGAGTATAATCCCACACCATGCAAATTTTGTTTTAGCAGTGAACATATTCTACAAATTGTCCCAAATACAAAGACTTTACAGCAAGGTCAAAACGTTGTGAACAACTAAACTTATGCAAAAAATGCACTGGATCAGGGCACCAAAAGTCAAATTGCAAATCAAATTTGATATACAATTGTAAGTTTTGCAACAGTTTTGACCATGTTACCCCTATGTGTAATACACACACAGACATTGGAAAAACTGACAAACATTATGAACAAACACCAAATCAAACCAAAACAAACAGAAACAAACTCAAATGCTATGAATGGGCATATCAGTTCATCTAGCATTAACCACAATTCAAAAATTCTTTTACCAACCACAACTTGGAAATCCAAAACAAAAGGGACAAATAGTACAGGTTAGGTGTCTTTTAGATACCTGCTCACAACAAACATTTGTAACTAAACAACTGATAGAAAAATTGGGACTTCAAAACCAACAAGGAGATGAAGATCTCTCTATTTCATCATTTATCAATAAAAACCCAGTACAAGCCAGTTTTAAAACTGCAAATATAACTTTAACTCTTGATGAAACATTTGAAACCCTTAAGGTTGTTGTTGTGGACAAAGTAGAACAAGAAAAAATACAAATAGCTGGGTTAAAAAAGCTTTGCTCCAACTTCAAAATAAATACACGATAGCTGATAAAACCCTTAATGCAGATGTAGTTGATGATATACATATGCTCATGGGGGCTGACTATCTTCATCTGGTCCATAGAGGCATCATTAAAATTGGAGATGGAATAGCCATACAAACTCCCACAGGTATTGCTCTTTTGGGTGACATAACTAAATACCATCTTACTACTGACACAGAAAACACAGAACATGAACAAAATTTACGCAAAACAAAATCACCACAGTCACAAATTTCTGACTATGTGACAAACTCGAACTACAAAAACACTGTCATAATCCCACATCATTTGAATGAAAATGATTCCACATTGGATGAAGGGTTACAGCAGTTGTGACTATTAGAATCAGTTGGCATAAAGGACAGTACTATTACACATGAAGACCAATTGATGACAGAACAATTTAAGGATACATTACAACACAGAGACAATCAATACTATGTGGAGCTGCCTTGGAAAACACCTTGTCCAGAAATAATGGACAATTTGAAAGTAGCTAAGGCACATCTGTATAAAAATTACAGAAAACTAAAAAATGACAATCTTTTAGAACAATACAACAACATATTCAAGGAACAAATAGAAAGGGGCTTCATTGAAGAAGTTACTGATGAACCCTTTAAAAAACGAGGTTGTCATTATTTAACACACAGGGGAGTTTACAGAGAAGACTCATCCACAACTAAACTAAGAGTAGTATACAACTGTAGTTTAAAAGACACAAATTCTGTTAGTTTAAATGATTGTCTCATGGAAGGCCCAAACCTTGTCTCAGATCTTGTAAAAATTCTCCTTTGCTTCCGTTTAGACAATTATGCAGTACAAAGTGACATAGAAAAAGCATTCCTCTGTATAAATTTGAAGCTTGAGTATGATAAAAATCATCTCAGGTTTTTGTGGTTGAATGATCCACATGACCTTAACAAAGGTTTCAAAACCTACAGATTTAAAGTAATTATTTTTGGAGCAAATTGCTCTCCAAGTATTCTTGCTTTAACAATTAAAAACCACCTAAACTTATTTCAAGAGGACTTAACAGTTCAGTTTTTAAAACAAAACTTTTATGTGGATAACCTCATTGGTTCCACTGTAACTGAAGAGGAATTGCTTGAAATTTACCAAATGTCACAACCCATAATGAAGCAAGGAAATTTTGGATTGAGAGAATGGGTTTCTAATTCTCCTAAATTAAATGAACAAATAACAAAAGACAACAATGGGAACATTGAACCAAACAATTACACGAAAACACTTGGAATGCTTTGGTTTTTAAAACAGAATTCTGAACACGATGACACTCTTTGCACAAAGAGTTATAACTTAAATCCAAATGCCAATACAAAAAGACAAGTGCTTTCAGAATCATCCAAAATTTTTGACCCCATTGGGTTATATTTACCAGCAACCATAAGATCCAAAATCCTTTTGCAAGACTTATGGAAGAAGAAAATTGATTGGGATGAACCACTTTCAGTGGAAGACCAACTTCATTGGAAAAAATTAGCCACAGACTTGAACAAAGTTCAAGACATCTACGTACCAAGATGTGCTGGCTACAGATTGAAATCTCAAACACTACACATTTTTACAGATGCCAGCACACAAGCTTACGGGTGTTGTGCCTATTTAACAAGTGAAAATGAAAGTAACTTGGTTTATTCAAAGGCAAAAGTGGCACCCTTAAACCAAAAGAAAACTGTACCACAACTTGAATTATTAGCTGTCTCATTGGGAGTTAAAACAGCAAACTTTCTCTCACAAGTGTATAAAGAAGTTGACATAACACATTTACTTATGGACAGACAGTCAAATTTGTCTAACATGGGTGACCAACACAGATACAACTTCTTGCAAAAATATATTTGTGAAAAACAGACTAACAGAAATCAAAACTGCAAACACAAACCTTGGTATCAAATTTAGGTACATAAAAACAAAAGAGAATCCTGCAGACTTTTTGACAAGAGGGCTCTCTTACAAGCTGTTGAAAACAAATAAAATCTGGTATGAAGGGCCCGAATGGCTAACATGTGAGGATCTTTGGCCAGCCAAAGTAGTTAACCTCACACTCAACTCTACAACAACTGAAAAGATCACTGAGGACAAACCTATATTTGACTATCACCTTTATTCAGACCTCAACAAACTCTTGAGAATTACAGTCTATTGCTGCAAGTTTGTCAATAGCTACCTTCTCAAACACTGTCCTCAGAAGCCTTTTCTAACTTAACAGAAACTGCAACAAAATACTGGCTCAACAGATACAAGCTTCAGAATTTGACAAGGAGTTGAAGTATCTTAGGTCCAGTAACACATTAAACAAAGGATTCCTTCACTTGTCATGGATCTAAATCTGTACCTGGATACAGAGGGTCTGATAAGGTGTAAAGGAAGGCTTAACAAGTCAACTTTGACTTACAACTCTAAGCACCCAATTCTTCTTCCAAGGAGAAATCACTTCACAAATCTCATCATCAGGGATACCCACAACAAAATACACCACATGGGGTCCCACAAACCCTGACGGAGCTGAGAAAAACTTACTGGCTACCAAAGGGTAGAACTGAAACAAAGAAAATTTTAAACACATGCATTCCTTGTAAACGTATCCATTCACGACCCTTTAAGACCCCAAGCCCTCCAGACCTACCTGTGGAACGAGTAACATTTACTCGGCCATTTGAAACCACGGGTATTGACTACACTGGAGCGGTAAATGTGAGTTTTGGAGACAAAATGGATTCAAAGGAATACAAAGTGTACATTGTACTCTTCACCTGTGCTGCCACACGTGCCATATGTCTAGACATAGTAGAAGATCTGACAGCAGAAGCTTTTATTGCTGCTTTCAGACGATTTTGTGCACACAATTCTGTACCCAAAACTATATGGTCAGACAATGCCACATACTTCAAATCTGGTGAAAGAATTATTCATCAGATTTGTGACAGTGAAACAGTACAAACTCATTAATCAAACACCATATAACCTGGAAGTACATTCCTGTTAATACACCATGGTATGGTTCCATTTGGGAAAGAAACATACAGACTGTAAAAACTGCCTTAAAAAGACTATTGGGACAAACATCTACAACTTTTTGAACTCATGACTATTCTGTCAGAAATTGAAAATGTTGTCAACAACAGACCATTAACTTATGTGGGAGATGGTATTAATGAGCCAGAACCTCTCACACCAAACCACCTAATTAAGGGAGAAACAGTAAACATGTTACCAGAATCTGAACATAACAGTACAGAGGATCCAGATTGGGAAATAGGACACAAAGAACTCAACACAAAATACCAACATTTGACACAAATCAAACTCAATTTATAACAAAATGGAGAGAAGAATACTTAACAAGTCTTAGAGAAAGACATAAACAATTAACAAAACAAAGTTGGAATGATTCAGTCAAAATTGGGGACATTGTGTTGATACATGACAAGACACCAAGACAACATTGGTCAATGGGAAAAGTCTTGGAACTCAAAACTGGTGAAGACGAAGTTACCAGGGTTGTAAAACTGAAAACAGCAACTGGTGAAACCACCAGAGATATCACATTACTATATCCTTTGGAGTGTGGGGCTAAATTAGAACCATTACCCCAAAGGATGGATCAGGATACTATTGGGGAGGAATCTCTCAATGTGCCTGATGTAACTCAGACTAAACCAGACAGGCCTCAAAGAAAGACTGCTTTGAAAGCCAGAAAACTTTTACAAGAAAAAATTAAGACTGGTGACTTATAAACCTTACACAAACTGAGCAAAGTTAAAATGCTTAATAACTTTACTTTAATCCCATAAATTTCCTATACCTAAAGGGAGTCAAACTGATTGACATAACTTTAACTAAACTTGAGAAGTTGGCCTCTTGAACTTTCATATTTGAATAGGTCTTGAGTAACCTCTCTCTTCCTAAATTTCTACTTCATTCTTTTGATCATTTTTTACATGTTTTACACAGTTTGTCAAAAAATTTGATCTATAACATACAAATTTTTCTCCGGCCCCCCCCAGTATATGGAAAAACTATACGCGCTCACAACATGGTATCATATGTGGTACATTTATTTCATAATTAAATATAAATTATTAATTAATTGAATTAAATCTATACAAAGTTGCCTCGGGATTGGCGACATAGCCTATTGGGAATGAAATAATTGAATTGCCATACGTACAAAGAACCTGTATGTATGAATCAGCCTCACATAGCAACAAGAAAACCCAATTTATTGTTTAGTCTACCACAGAGAGTAGACCAAACAAAAATTTTGCTAGTTCGGCAAATAATACAAGCGAACCAAGGAACGGCTCTCGGGCTGTTTATCGACAGCGAACGCTTTAAACAGGGAAGACGTGTTTAAGTTTTCCCTCAAGTTCTGAGTGAATTCCTTATAATATAAAACCTAATGACTATAAAAGGATAGGCCTATTCCTTCAGGGGTTTATATAGTGACTGCCTATATTAATTACCTTAAGTAAATTCGCCGCGTAACTCCATCGTGGCGGCCCTACACCGAAAATGACGTAACGCCCTACATCGAAGCAAACAAAGACCCAGCAAAAATAAGGTGAGGCAAATTATTTTCATTCTATATACTGTAGGTCGCGCAAATCCCGACGCTAGAATTACCGTAATCAATATAAATATAAAGAGGTCCTTTAAAGACCTACATCATAACTCTCTAACGAAAAAGCATAGGGCTTTTGTCGGTAACCCTCCACTGAAGTCTGCTGGAAATTTCCAACGGATGAGGGCACAGGCAATCAACCCATAGCCCTATATAGTTTTTTCAAAATATGTATATGACCTTACTAATGAACTAAAAACTGCACGTACTGGCTGTCATTAGAAAGGAAAAAAATTAATCATTTAATGTATGCTGATGACCTTGTTCTTCTATCACTCTCTCCCCATGGGTTGAGAGGACAATTAGAGATATGCGAACAATATGGTATAGAAAATGACCATCTATAATGGGGCAAAGAGTTGTTTCAGTAGATTACTCCTAAAAATCAAAATACATGTATCATGTGGGTCTTTTGAAATGAATGGTCAGACAGTAACTGTCAAAGACACATGTAAATACTTAGGTTATGTAATTACTCACGAGCTGCGAGATGAACTTGATATTGAGAGAGAACGTAAAAAGCTATATGTACAGGGTAATATACTCGTAAGGAAATTTTGTATATGTTCAGAATCAGTTAAAACTTATCTTTTTAGAACTTACTGTACTGCATTGTATACATCTCATCTGTGGTGGAACTATACAAAAACTGCTATGAATAAACTCTGTTGCTTATAACAATATTTTCTGTATGCTATGTAGGGAACCAAAATGGTGCAGTGCCAGTTTTATGTTTAACATTTGGCACGTATGTAGGTTATGCGTAGTAATCTGGAAGAATATATACTGTAGAGCTGTTTTGGACCCTAGTAATGAAATTATAATGTGTTATTGTGCAATGTCCTGTCTGGTTCTAGGACAACTCATACCTAGGACAACTCATACCTAGGACAACTCATACCTAGGACGAGTTGTCCTAGGTATGAGCTGTCCGGTCCTGTCTTCAGATACTGTGGACCTCTCACCTATATGGCAGTCTTGGTCAGGCCCACTGAGAGGGTGGGGATACCGTGAAAAAATCCCCTGGGCCCGGACCTCTAGCCGGCCCGGAAAGAGGGAGGATAAAATCTAAAAATATTAATAAAGCAATTGATTAAATAACAGAGGAAATATAATTAACAAACATTCACTTTGACTATGATAATCTCTATAAAATGTAACATAATATTTTATCTGCGGTCCACTAATGCCCAAGACCAACTGACAGATCTGGGAACCATTGTAATTGAAAGCCAGTTAGCCCGTACTTTAAATTTCATCAGAATTATTTGCTAGAGAGAAGGCAAAGAAAGTGGTAAAGTACACTTCTAATTATGAAAATCTTGCAGTAAACAATTGTCTTGCCTGCATGGACTGGTACTGCATTTGTAAATTGTATGGTGATAGAATTAATATGATGGAAGAAAATTACTATTTTATTTTTCGAATCAAAGTTGTTTATTCATACTGTATGTTTTGAATAGTGACTTGGACATATAATCAGTTTGCTTGTTATGTACACAGTATTTTATTATGAATGTTTTTTTGAGTAAACAGGGGGACCCATATACCAATCTTTCCCCGGGGCCCGTGACAGCTCTCAGCAGCCCTGGTCTTATTGCAAACCAGCAATGTAGCAGTTGTTTGAACCACCTTATTTTTGTAAAGATTACACTGGGGAACACAATTTTTGGTGACTTAGATGTTAGACCTGTTTCTGGGTGTATTGAGGTCGCTGATTCTAAAAATGACATTAGTTTTTCTCCATCAGCTCTGCTTATCAAGATATGATATATATCTATATATATTTCTATATAATGTATATAATATTATATAATTGCTGACTGGCAATCACTGTTGTTGTCAATTGAATACAAAAGTATGATGAATGTCAGAATAAATAGTGTATTAACATCAAACAAGCATAAGGTACGAAAAATATTTCTTAAATTCAAACAAGCTTGAGACACGAACGGCAAAAAAAGTTCTTTCATTGAGACATCTCACATAAACCGCGTTTCTGAGATTTCTTGCGATGAAATGTGCCAGGACATTCGCGTTGGATGCTCCAGCAGTAATCTGCCATCATGTGAGTATCCCATCGTCCGCGGTACCGTTCTTCCATGGTCCTTAGTTCTTGGTGAAATCGTTCACCCTGTTCCTCGCTTAGATCACCGAGGTTATCTGGGAAACGATCCAAATGACTGTGGAGGTAATGCAGTTTGATGCTCATTTTACAGCCAAGTTTACAAAAAGAAGAGAGCATATTCTCCACTAGTTCACCGTAGTTATCGGCCTTATAGTTCCCAAGGAAATTCTTCACAACCATACTAAACGATGACCACGCACGTGCCTCAATGTTGTCCATTGAATCTTGGAAACGCGGGTCTTTCATGAATTCCCGGATTTGCGGTCCATCGAAAATATCTGCCTTCAGCTTTTCCATGCTCAGCGCAGGAAATTTTCTACATATGTAGCCAAAACACGTCCCATCTCTGTTCAAAGCCTTTATAAATTGTTTCATCAAACCTAGTTTGATGTGCAGTGGTGGCAATATGATCCTTTCTCTGTCAACCAAAGCTTCTTTGATGATTTTTTTTCCTCCAACCACCATGTTTTCTCTCAGAGGCCACTGTCTTCTCACCCAGTGTTCATCTTTAGCTCTACTGTCCCAGAGACATATAAAGCACGGGTACTTGGTGTACCCGCTCTGCTGGCCCAGGAGAAAATTCACCATCTTCAGATCCACACAGATCACCCATTGGTGGTCTCGGTATATCTTTTCTAGGACTAGGGCGACTGTCCCGTGCTCTTCTCTCATACCGACTGAGTGACCAATTGGGATTGATCTGTATCTGTTGCCGTTGTGTAGAAGAACACATTTTAGGCTCCGTTTGGAGCTATCTATGAATAACCGCCATTCACTTGGTGTGTATTCCGATATGCCTATTTTCATCAGCAATCCGCGCACATTGTTGCAGAAAACTAAATCGTTCTCTTTTGAGAAGAAGGGCAGTAAATCCTTTCCTCTGTCGCGATATAACGTGATTTTGGTTCCCAGCAGCAGTAAATTTTTTTCTCCCAGCCTGGAAGCTAACAATTCAGACGATTTCTTCGAAAGACTTAAGTCCCTTATGAGGTCGTTTAATTCGTGTTGACTAAAACCTTCTGCAACTGATGACGGTCCTTCGAAATCACTGTCATTTTGCCCACATATGCTTTCTTTGTCAGTAGCAGATACATCATCTTCTTGAGGGAGCTCTGGAAGATGGCTGAATGATGGGACAGGTATCTCATCTGAATGTGAAACAGGCCGTCTAGCTGAGTCTATGTCAGGATACGTCCATTTACTCCGGTTACGTCCATTGATGCCCTTTATATTCACCAAACAAAAGTAACAGTCATCACTGTGGTTTCTCTGTTCTCTCCATACCATTGGTATACCAAATTTCAGGCACCTCCTCTTTCCGTTGGTCCATTGCCGCAGATGCTCCGTACACGTTTTACACACAACTTGAGGAGCCCATATCTTATCTTGGTCCCCTAGTTGTACTTTGAAATAGGCAAAATAAGCTTTTTTCACAAAATCAGTAATAGTTTTTCTCTGTTCAATGAACGTGTACTCTCCGCAGATAAAACAAAACACATCTGGATGATTTAAACACTTTCTTCGTGATGAAGCCATGTCAACACCTGTAACAGGAAAGAATTCACGTTAGTACATGTACAATACACATGCAAAACAGCAACATCAGCAAAATCATAGCTACAATTTAATTATACAGATGTATTTAGATTTACGAGCAACTCATAATACCGTTCCAGAAGGGTAATAAGGTAGGTAATGACGTATGCAATATCTCAAAAACTAGAGCTGCTAGAACAAAATGGATGATATTTTCTGAATCAGTGGCATGAAAATATCCAGAATAAGGTCTAAAATCTCAGGCACCAAGAAAAAAATCTTTTTTTGTTCCCCAGTGTTATATATGCATATTAAATTGTGTTATAATAAGATTGTATTTGTATGTTGGGTTAAATGCGTATGCTGGCCTTATTTTTGTACTTGTATGTTTGGTTATTGCGGATCATTCACAATCCATAGCCACTTAAAGATGTTTGTTTTTTGTATTTATTGAAATTGTTTGAGAACTACTGTTAAAATGGCTTTCATCGATAAAGACTTTCATAATATATGTGTCGATATTAATCATTTTAATTCATTAACAAAAAATTCTAAATCCGGTTTAGAGAATCTAGAACAGGAATCTGGTGTAAGCAATTGCATGGTCTCATCGATGAATGAGTTTAATGCCTTTAGATTTAGCACTAAAAGATTTTTATAAACATTTTTTTGTAATACAAACATTCGAAGCTTATCGAGGCACTATAACTACTGATTGCCAGAGCTGGGCAGTAACGCGTTACAAGTGACGGCCGTTACGTAACGCGGTACTTTTTTAGTAACGGTAGCGGTAACGGCGTTACATTTCAAATCAAGAAACTCAGTAACGACGTCACATTTTTAGGGAAATACATTCGTTAGTCGTTACTTTTTTTATCGTAGCTCGCAATTAGTTTCTTTCGATCCTCACTCATTTTTCATTAACCGTTAAAAATTTGTCCCTTCACTATGAGCGAGGTGTGCATGTTGGGCGTTGGCATGCTGGCAGCCTACCCCCATCCACCCTCTCCCCCTACACTGACACAGGGCCGGACTTTCACCTGCTGAGGCCCTAAGCTATATGAAATTTGAGGCCCTTCTCTAAAAAAATCGGGTAAAAAAATTTAAAATAATTATACATGATTATTATTTATTAATGATTACAAAATTAAATTAGTTACAAAATGTTCCTTTTAACTAATTAATTGATTTATTCCATTTGCCGCAGTCTTTAAAACTTAATGTACCATACAGTTGTCGAAGTATTTTACAATTGTTGTCATTATTACTATAATTATTATTGTTTATATTAATGTTAATGATAAAGAAATAATATATACATATATATAATTTTTGATGAATTAGTGTTAAAGAATAAAAACTAATGATAAAATAAAAATATATTTAAAAAAATGAGGCCCCCGAGGGTGTGTGGCCCTAAGCTATAGCTTATTTAGCTTATAGGTAAGTCCAGCACTGCACTGACAGCACTGTCAAAGTAAAAAGGCGAAGAACCCTGGAGCAGGCAGGGACCTAAGTTCAACAGAGGTTTCGTCATTCTTCTCATCTGGGCCTTCACGGCACGTTAGCTCTGCATCTTTCCCATCCACTAACTTTAAAAATATGTTTATTAAACTTAACACTCCTATACCATCTAGTGCCTCTGTTGAGCGGGTTTTTTCAGTATTAATTAATTAATTAATTAAACCCATAAGTTATTCGGCGTATGTTGCATAAATGTTGTTGCAAATTCTGTGATTTGCATACCCTTTCAATTTTTTTTATGGAATGATCGTATTGTTCATGCTAGAATATAATATTATGCATCATTTTAATGAGAAAGAAATGTGCTGTAATATTATGTTAATTAAATTTTCCTAAAATAATTATATAAGACCAAAGTAATGGTCTGAAGTTGGAAGAAAAAAAAGTAAACAGAGGTTTAAGTTTTGAAGGCCTCTTAACAAGACAAGTTCCCCATCAAAAATAGTTTTCTTTACTTACTTTAGCTTCAAATTTTATGGGTAACTTTCATTTACTGAACATCGAGGCAGTGAAACTCGGTTTCTTTTCAGATATGCATGTTTTTTGAGAGAGCGCTCGCTATTGGCCTATCCGGAGCATTGATACGGTCTACACTCGAGACACTAGAATCATTACTCACAATGTCAGTATCACTTTCACTTCAAGACATTATTGTATGGAAATAAGGTAACAAGTACTACAAGAAATAAATAAAAAGTACCCACAAGCAAATCTGTAGCGAAACACAAAAAAAAAGGAAGACAGACCGCATGACCCTGAACCAATCGGCAGTCAGTTTTCTTAGAATCTACTCGTCTCAGCTGATTAATTTTTACTTACAATTGGTCAGAAATGGCGGAAGACACGCCCACATATTGAAAATGAATCAATTATGGCATAATTTGTGAATTACGTGTTAATGATGTCACGCAACTCTTCCAGCGCCGCGAAGATCTATGGAAAGACCGAAGCGACGTTTGCAGAGATGCGAACATTTGTTAAAGGCCACTAAAGATCTTTTGAACAATAGTTCTTAAGTTTGTACATTTAGCTAATAAATTTCAATTATCATTGCCATGCAGAATAACTCATTTGATTCATTTCTTTAGTATTTCGGGTTATTATTCATTTTTTGACCCAGTCACACCCAGCTATAACAGCAGTATATATTGAATAACCAATCAAAACTGAATAAGAAAATATATATATTATCTTGTGCAAATTTGTTTAAAATGTGTTTTTTTATTAAAATATATTTCCTATTTTTGGTGTTTTTTCAATATATATATCGACTATTTAGTGAATATTTCTTATTTTTGGTGATTCTGGCTACTTCTGCGTAATTCAATTTGTCCTGTTTTACAAATATACTCTGTTCAGTTTTTTTTTTTTTGTGACGGAGTTCAACAGATGAACAAATGCATAACTGATACGTCAAATCATTTTTAGCAAATTTGATTTTGAAGACGTGATCCGCCATATTGCCCTAAATGAAGACAATTATTCCGTGATTGAAAAAAAAGGTCTAAACTCTTAAACACAAGCACTATTGCATTTAGGGCAGGTCACGGATGTCTTAAGAAAAAGACCAGAAGGTCTTTAGGTGCCGTAAAAAAAATCCTAAAAATAAACGTGTGTTGTTTCAGTTTAAGGGCAGGCGAAATTTAGCAGACTACCCATGCAAGGTTGGCATATGTTATTACATTATCATTTGTATAATTTAGGTCTCGGGTGGTACGAGGGCTGAGCCCCCGTAAAGATCACGCATCACAAATTGATCGGTCCTAATGTTTTGCGGACAGTTCAGTACGTGACACCGGTTAGGTCAACTGTACGCCCTTGATGATTGGTTAGGTTAAGTCATAATATTTTCGTTTAAATTCGTTAATTTAAACGAAAATGACGTGCAAACTTTTCTGGTTAATTTTGAGGTGTTTTGTACGAAACTGCCATCCGTTTCCTGTGCAAATGCGTAGTTTTCGATTCGTGCAGAACACCTCAAAATTGACCAGAAAAGTTTGCTCTCATTATAAAAAGAGACTGGGTCAAAAAACGAATAATTACCGTATTTCGTATTATTGTTTTGCAAAACTAAACTTTCCTGCTATATTCTAGCATTAATAAATTAGTATCAATAGTATGATACATCCTCTGTTATGTTGCAATTCCTAGTAATAAATCTTGCAGTAATTTTGGTTCACTTTTTTTTAAAAATATTATGCCTTATAACTTATAAGTCATAACAACGCAATGAAGGCATGCACAGACTTCATAGCCTATACATTAACCAGTGGATACAAACCAACACATACTCGCACAAGCGAATGTTTATATAATATATATATATGCATAGGTATATTATAATTTATATATACATAAAATATTAATGAAATGTAAATATATAATAAAAGTAACGGTAACGAGTAACGGTGCCGTTACGTTACTTTTTAAAAATGGTATCTAACGATAACGGCGTTACATTTAGACTGTAGTAACGGTAACGGTAACGGCATTACATTTATAAAGTAACGAGCACAGCACTGCTGATTGCCCTTTAGAAAATTTCTTCGGTCAAATTTAGTGTTATAACTCTCACGGAAACCTGGTTAAATAGTATTAAAACCTGTATAATATAGATAATTACGTTGCTTATCATACTGTAAGAGATGGTCAGGTTGGTGGGGTATCTCTGTGTATGTGCATAAAACTTACGACTCTAACGAAGTATTTTCTGTATGTAATAGTGATAATGAAAACCTGATTACTTTTGTCTTTTATATTAACAATGTATATTTTGTTCATGCAATATATAGACCACCTAATACTAATAACTTTTTAATTCACTTAGATAACATGTTATGCAACTTCCGTAAATCGAATGCCATAGTTGCGGGTGACCAACATCAATTTGCAATCTGAAGCAATCTCTCATAAATTTTTAAACTTAATGATTTCTTTCTATCTTAGGCATACTATTACCAAACCCACTCGAGTCTGCAGCTATGGCAATCGAATAACGGAATCTACGATGGCTAATATATTTATAAATAGCAATGCCCTAGTAAATTCTGGAATTATAACCACAAACATCAGTGATCATTTCCCTACCTACGCTATATTCAATAACATTGTTCAGGTTGCGGACAAAACTATTGATTATAGAATGTTTTCAGAATTTAACAAAAGAAAGTTTATTGGGGCTGTAGAAAATACTCGATTTGACTGTGACGAGCCTATGAATGACCCAGATCATATGTTTCAGTTCTTCTATGACACCTTATTCCATATTTTTAATATTTGCTTTCCTTTAAGGAGAAAAACAGTTTGGCCCAGGAATTATTACTTCAATAAAAGAGATAAATTATTCAAATTGCAATTACAAAGAAAAATTCCTAAAGTACAATATACTCAATACAGAAACAAGTTAACTAAAATAATCAAAACTGCAAAATATAACTATTGTAACAATCAATTTTCCAAGCATAAAGGAGACATGAAAAACACTCGGACAACCATAAACGGTCTTCTCGGAAACCAAATTAAGAAAAATCCAATAGAGAAATTAAATGTTGATAATAAAGAAATTATTGATACTTCCATTACAGACTCACTAAATAATGAAGTAAAATGTATATTTAAAAATTGTGAGCGAAGCTTATTCGCTATTGATCACTCACCTCCAGAATATATGCCACCCAGCCCACTAAATTAATTTTTTTTTGTTCTTGCTACCTCTAATTTAGCAATAATATTCCGGACCTCAGTAAAAAATACAAATAGGTACAGGAATGTTATGAATGTATTTATTATGTCTGTATTTATATTGAAACTTGATAAGATACCTAACTTTTCATCAATGCTAAAAACTGGTTGTGTAACATCTTTTTAAAGGGGTGATCATACACTAGCAACAAATTACAGGCCGGTGTGTTCATTATCTGTGTTCAGCAAAGTTTTTGAAAAAATTGTAAAAAGTAGAATGCAGCGATATTTAGAATCGTACAATATCAATATGGCTTCTGTAATAATAAAACAACGGAACTGGCTATTTTAAATCTTATGGAAAATACAAATATAGCTAAAGAGAACAAAGAAATAATTATATCAATACTTATGGATTTGAGTAAGGCGTTTGATGTAACAGATCATAATATTCTACTTAATAAATTATATTGTTACGGCTTTAGAGGAGCAATCAGTGGTTGGTTTAAAAGTTATTTGTCCAATAGATATTATTTTGTATCGATAAATAAGGTTTGCTCAACTAAAGCGCTTGTCGAACATGGTGTACCACAAGGATCAGTTCTGGGTCCACTGTTATTTCTATTATATCTAAATGACCTTCCACGTTCATCTGATATACTGAACTTCATAATGTTTGCAGATGATACAACTGTCTTTTTCTTGCAAATACGTTAATTCAGTTAAGAATATATTTAATTCGGAATTCATCAGTGTAATGAAATGATTGACCACCAATAAACTCTTCCTAAATACCAGTAAAACTAAATTCATCAAAATATACATTTCTTTTATTAGTAAAAATCATGAAATTTATGTTAATGAAATCGCTAGAAAGGACTGTACTGTAACAAAATTTCTTGGTGTAATGCGAGATATAATTTACATGATCGCGATAAAAATTTGCAATGGAGTGAAAAAGATTTCAAGGAGCATTGCTATAATGTTTAAACTTAGAATGTAGTCCCTAAACAGGTTCTATTGGCTCTTTATCATACTCTTGTTCTTCCTTATATAACGTACTGCATCCTTGTTTGGAAAAGCTCCGCCAACAACACATTAAACGGTATCTTTGTCATCCAGAAAGAGCAATAAGGTTATTATCTGATGCTGATTTCCGTGATCACTCTAGTGCATTATTTAAAGAGCTAAAAGCTCAATGATGTAATCAAACTGGCACATTTTATTTTTATTTACGAGTGTAAGAAACAAAAGCGTTAATTTACAATGGGTAAATAGATATTTTGTCACTCATCAAGGACAAGAAATCCACTCATAACATGTTTTGATCTATTTCTGGTCTAATATACCTCAATTTAGATTATCTTCATCTCAAAAACTACCCATTTTCATTTGATTGAAACTATTTTATGTCAGCATTTAAATCATTCCATAGAGTGAATGCAGGGGCGTACCGAAAGGGGGAGCGACAGAGGCGGTCGCCCCCCCCCCTTCTTGGGCCTTGTACCGGTGTCTATTGATGTGCTTATCTCTATAACTATGTACTAAAGTTTGGGAGCAAGTACACTAGCAAACTAATCTAGGTCAAAGTTGGATTCATTTAAAAAAACTGTCTCCTAAAGATCCTAATGTAGTTTACGTTTCCCATCAAGTAAAACGTTAAATAACGGAAATATTACGGCGTACCTAAAGCAACCCCGCCCCCCCTGTGTAATTTGTCTATTTATGGTCAGATTTTTATGAAATTTTCAATATAGAGGTTTTCAAGGCGGATATCGGAATAACACACACCATTTTTGAAAAACAATTGAAATTTAAAAAAATGTTTCCTAAAAAAAAAAAGACCCGGGCATACATTTGACCTAACCGGGCCTTCAAAGGCGGACATCGTAATAACACAGAGGTTTTCAAATACTAACCGGGCCTTCAATATTGAAAATTTTGTAAAAATCTGACCATAAATAAAGAAATTACACAAGGGTGCTTTTGCTTTAGGTGCGCCAATATTACGACTTAACCTAGCCAATCGTCAATATATATGAGGACAAAGTTGGGGAACGCAAACTACACTAGGATGATGTAGGGGAACGTAAACTACACTAGGCACCACAGGGGAACGTAAACTACCCTTGCTCCAAAGTCTGTTCATACACTTAAAGATATAAGCAGGTTTTGTTTTAGTTTGTATATTTTATTCGTAATGATTTAAAATGTATTCTTACTATTTATTTTATATGCATTAATATAAAATATTAATACTAAACCTCTCATCCCAAGCCAGTGTTGCCAGATAAAAAATTGAAAACCCGCCAAATCATGCTTAAAATCAGCCCAAAAACAGCCAAACCAATCTTTCATACTAATATATATATATATATATATATATATATATAAACATATATATATATATATATATATATAAACCTTTGGGTTGCTTCCGCCCGAATTGTTTATTCTGACGAAGGTCAAACTTTTCACTCCACCTTAGACCTACAGTTTAACGTGGAATCCGAACCACAACCCCCAGCAACCCAGCGTCTTAACCATTAGGCTACCCAGGGTACCCATTTATCTACCAACCACTTTCTTTATTCTGTGGAAGGATGAACAGCTAGGTTTTGCTGCACGCCGGTTGCCGTCACCGGGTCTCGACCCCGGGGCCGATGGATTCGTAGTCAGCGACGCTAATCACTACACCACCGAGGCTATATATATATAAAACTTGATTGAAGGGTTTGTTCTTATTCCTTACTAAGTTGCGGTTTCCTAAGAGGACGAGAAGGTGGTACGTACGTGTTTATTAGTCAGACGTTTCGGAAATTCAATTTCCATCATCAGTACTAAGAAATAGAAAATAAAAAAGTGAACAAATATGGTAAAAGACTTTAAATTATTATCATAAGACTCTACAAATATATTGTATAAAGATAAAAAAAATTACACAAAATGTAGGGAGATAAGATATATAAATGTTATCGGGTTAAACGAATATTGAAAACAAAACTTACCGGGTTATTGTACGAGGTGGGGGCGGGGGGGGGGGGTAATCTAAATGTATAAAGGTTGGGAATGGTTGACTGTTGAAGTAGCCATGCTTGAAGTCGAAGAGTGGTGGTGGATTTCTTTTTCAATGATGGCTCAGAAGAATTATTTAGCTATGTTTAAGTTGAAGGTAGAACTGTAATCGTTGAGGGTTGGTTTTGTATTTAGGATATATAGGGATTCGAGGATGCGGAGGTCGGTTGGTTGGTATGCTGAATTGATAATTTTGAAATTGGTGAAGAGCAGTGGGTGATTGTCGAGGTGGCAATAATCTCTTATTGCTGATTTCGATGGTTTATTTAAAGGTTGTGATGTTCTGGTAGAAATGCCGCGATATTCGTCCACTCTTGTTTGATAGTGGCGAATGGTGCTGCCAATATAACTCGCTTTGCAGGGAGTACAGTTGAAACAGTAGACAGTGGACGAAACAAGGGGCTGGTTTTTTTTTTCTTTATGGTTGAGATACGATATAATGCTATTATTATTGGTGAATACAAATTAAAAGTTAATTTGAGGACAGTGGCGTACCTAAGGAGGTGGGCATAGGCCCCCCATTGTAAAAATTATTACTAAAGGGTGTTTCAAAAGTCTTTACCCTTTTTTTCCCCAAGGACCCTAAGGTGACCATACATTCAACACAACCCACTCAGAAAAATTCGAAAAACGGCTCAATAAACATTTTATAAAGGTTTGTGTCGGCGCTTGGCCTGCGTTCGCAAGAAATGAACGTCCGGCTCCGAAAATCTGCGCTTGCGACCACTTCGCTTTTTGTCCGCAAAATCGGTAACGCTCCCGCTCAGGTCCGCTTGCCACCACTCTTTGACAGTTTTTTCACAGATATTCAAGCGTTGTGCCACCCACGCCACAGATACAGGGTTTTTCAAACCTGGAACTTTGAGCTTGTGATCAGCGTGACGAATTCTCTGAATCATGTCTGCACAAGCTCGATGTGCCTCCCCAAACGCAGCGCAAGCAACCCGAGTTTTCAATTGCTCCATCGAACCTGACATATTGACTTGCGTGGCCTCTGATTGTCAGAGCGTGCAGAGTGTGCACACACTTCGTGAACACAGTTATGTTCACTCGGGTGTTGAACGTATGGTCAAGATTTTTTTGTGGTTGATGTTGCAGTCATATGGAAGTTCAATTATTTTATGATTACCAGGACATGTTATTAACTCATAAACATTCCTAAGCCAGCCAAAACTGCTTTTGAGTTTTGTCTTAATTTTTGCAAATTTAATTCTTTGCCCATAAATTGAAAATAAAATACAAGCTTTCCAAGATGCAATTCATTTTGATTCCTAATCAATCATCATCAATTTTGAGCTGACACACACACACACACATATATATATATATACATACACTATGTGTGTGTGTGTGTGTGTGCCCACACCCCACTTTAAGAAATGTTTACGCCCCTGTGTGGTATTGATGATATTTCTGCTGAGCATCTGAAATTTAGTAGTGACAGATTAGTGCCTTTGTTAGTTTTGTATCCGGCAAAACACCATGCATGAGTTAACCTGTAAAGCACAATGTTATCCGTTCTTTTGGTGCTAGTACTAAAAGATAAAAAGGGTAAAATTAACAGTAAAGATAACTATAGGCCAATAGCCTTGGCCAGTATTATGTCTAAGGTGTTTATTAATGAATACATATTCAGACTTGAATGTTACCTGTATACTAGTGATAACCAGTTTGGTTTTAAAAAGAAACAGTACTGATATGTGTGTGTACGCCTTGTAAATACCAAACTCAAGATGCTATGTATTTTTGTGTTTCCTGGATGCCTCAAGTATTTGATCGTGTTAATCATGACAAATTATTCATGAAACTTGTAAATCGTAATGTACCTAGTTACTTGGTCCGTATATTAATATTCTGGTATAATCACCAGACAATGATTGTAAGATGGGGTGGGGTTAAATTCAGAGCCATTCTCTGTGACCAATGGTGTCAGGCAGGGAGGGATATTATCCCCCTAATTATTCAATGTTTATATGGATAATCTATATGTTGTGCTGAACACCTGTAATACTGGTACAATGATTGTTAATCATCTGATGTATGCAGATGATCTAGTTCTTATTTCTCCATCTGTAAAATGGCTCGGCACACTTTTGAAGGTGTGTGAAAGGTATGGGAAGAATAATGACATAAAATATAACCTGATAAAAGTCATGTTATGATTATGAGGACCAAGGCCTACAAGTATATAAAATTTCTTGAATTTCAATTGAATGGTATGGTGCTGTCAGAAGTAACCCAAACTAAGTATCTTGGCCACATACTAACTGATTGTCTACATTGCCTTAGAATATCACAGTCATCTGAAAGACTATTATATGCTCAGGGAAATAGTTTGGATAGAAAATTTCATGTGTTCATTAGACGTTAAGTTGATTTTGTTCAAAACTCTTTGTACTCCAATGTATACAGCTCATTTGTGGTGGAACTACAGGATTTTTTTTCTTTCTTTAATTTACCGCCGATTCGTACCGAGTGAAAGTGATACATATCTCGGCGAGGCAGTGGGTGGGTGGTGTTACTGAGTTGGGGATGATACACTAGGGGGGTGAGTGAGGTTCATTTGCTGGATAGTGGGTAGGAGAGGTATGGTCTTAGACACGATAAAGCAGATGGGAATGAGTGAGGAAAAGGAAAATCGCTTCAGCTGAAAAATGGGAGCCTTCGGCAAGTATGGATTGTAGACGCTTGGGTATGGGAATTTTGGACAAGAGAGGGAAACACCTGCGACGAAGAGCAGACAGGTTTGGGCATTCGACCAGGAGATGTACGACAGTGATAGGGGTATGGGCAGGTAGGGCAGAGCGGGGCTGGCGATTTAGCCATAAGGTGACCATGAGCAATGCGTGTGTGTACTAGGCAGAAATGGGCTAGAATCACTTCTTTATGGCGGGATCGGTGGAATGAGGAGGCCCAGTATCCTAATTGCGGTTTGATCTTGTGGAGTTTGTTTTGTGTGGTCTGGTCCCATTCCCGTTGTCAGATGGAGTAGAAGTGGGAGCGGAGAGTCGGGAAGAAGTCGGAGAAAGGGAGGGGCAGGGAGGAGGCCGGTAGTAAGCAGGCCGTCTTTGCCGTGCGGTTCGCCTCCTCATTACCTTGGATGCCGACATGATGCGGGACCCAGCAGAAGGCGATTGTCTTGTGTCGGAAGGCTGTTAAAAAGTGGAAGGTTTGCTGGATGGTACAGATGAGCGGGTGAGCTGGCAGAGTGGGTGTGCACAATATCGAGGGCCTCCATAATCGCGAAGAGTTCTGCCGAGAAAACGGAGGTCTCACGAGGCAGGCTGATGCCTCGAAAAGACGGCTGGGCCAGTATCACCCTGAGGCGGCAGTACCAGCCTCCGAGCAGGAACCATCTGTATAAATGGGGACTGTGTCCAGGTGTTGGGTTACGTGTTCTCGGAAGAGTGACCTGTATACCGTAGCGATCGTGGTAGTCTTTGGTAGGTCACACAGGTCCCTGCAAAACTTGATAGGGGTGAGGAGCCAGAGGGGGGTAGATGTTGTATGAAATGGGGATGACCTTTCCAACAAGCCCACCCCCTCAGTTAAGGAAAGAGCGGACCACTTCAATGAAGTGCCAGCTCCGTCCCTCGGGTGGGAGTTAAGAAATCGCAGCGTATAGAAGCGAAGAGGGTAGTCTCTGCTCTTCATGAGGACATACCTCCGTGCACAGACCCCATCGGAGGGCGAGAGGGAGGGAATTACAATCCACTCGGAGGATGGAGACTGGGGAAAAGCGGAAGGCACCGGTGGCGAGGCGGAGTCCCCTATTAAGGACCGGGTCCAAGATACGGAGGCAGGCGTTGGAGGCCGAACCGTATACTACACTGCCATAGTGCAGCTTCGACTGCATCATGGAAGTGTGAAGGCGAAGGAGAGAGCGTCGGTCTGCGCCACATGTGGTGAGGGAGAGGTGATCTAGGAGAGCGAGGGGACGTTGGAGGGATTTCTTCAGGTGTTTGAGATGGGGAACCCAGTTGAGCCGTCGGTCTAGAGTCACGCCCAGAAATCGCGTGGAGGGTTCCACCTCATAAGGATTGCCGTATAACGTGACAGATGGAACAGGAAGGGTTGCGGGTCTTCTTCTGCTGAAGAACATACACTTGGACTTGGAGGTGAAGAGGCGGAACCCCACTGACGTCGCCCACCTTTCCACCCGGTAGATGGCGAGCTGAATTTGCCGTTCAACGACGGACGGCTCCCGCCCTGCGAAGAAGATCGTAAGGTCATACGCGTAAATGGAAGAACGGATGGTGGGTGGAAGGCATTTTGAGACAGTGTTCTATGTTTTTCCATCGTCATGAACACAGAGGATGCTTCCCTGTGGGACCCCGTCCTCCTGCACGAACGTGTCTAAAGTTCGGGTGGGCTCAGTCCTCTCAAAGGTTCGGGAGGAAAAGAAGTCCCTGGTGAACGTCGGCATGGCTCCGGCGAGACTTAGATTTTGGAGCTGACTAAGGATTATTGTCCGACGGATGGTATCGTAGGCCTTCTGGATGTAAAAAAAATTTATAGGACGAACTGTCCACTGTCGAAGGCATTCTGTATGTCTCGGCTGAGGGGCAGGAGTGGATTAGTGGTGGAGCGAAATTGTCTGAAGCCGGACTGGGTAGCCGGGAAGGAATTACTGTTTTCAAGGAAGAACGATAGTCGCGTAGCAACCATTTTTTCGAAGATTTTGCAGGCACAACACGTTAGGGCGATTGGTCTGTAGTTTGTGGGATCGAGGGAATCTTCGCCGGGTTTGGAGATAGGGCAGCTTTCCCTCCCGGTGGAGGGAGGCTCACGTAATTCCTCTCTCCATATGCGGTTTTGTATAGGTCTAGTAGGAAAATGTGTAAGGCAGGATGGATGTGGTGGATCATGCTGTACGGGATACCGTCCGGGCCGGGACAAGGAGATCGTCGAGAGGCCAGTGCCGCCTGTAGTTCACGCATGGTGAACAACCGGTTATAGGTGCTGTCTAGGGACGGTGAAGAGGAGCTATTGTTAGGGGCGGGTACGAGAGAACTAACTGTGGAGGAAGAAACGGCGGCGAAGATAGAAGCTAGGTGGTTTGCCACCGATATGGGTTCGTCGTTAGTCCGGAGGACCGGGGGTCGGGAGGGAACATGTCGCCTCTCGACACCCCGTACCTTCCTCCAGATGGTAGCCGAAGGTGTGGTGGTGGTGACGCCGAATACAAAAGCACGCACTCGTCGGAGGATGGGAAGTGGGCAGTCGTAAGGGTTGTATATGTATCGTCGTGGAATCGGGACCAATTAGCTTTGCCAGTAATCCATTTTTCCGGTACCTGAACGGTCTGGTCGGGTCAATTGAGCGTGAGTGGAACAGGGAAATAGTCACTTCCATAGTCCTCTTGGAGGACATGGCATGGCATGGCATGGTAGAATGTAAGAGAGCCATCATTGAGGCACTCGAAGGAGAGCTAGGTCATGATAGTAATCAGGGTCGGGGCCATATAGGTGGAGTGTGTGTCTCCCCACAAGGGGTGACGATTATTGAAATCGCCCAGTATAGAAAGGGCCTGGGGAGTTGTTGTACCACCTCCACCAGTCATCACGGGAGACTTGAGTGTGGGGATGGAGGTATATTGAATAGACGGTGTACTGTCTATCCAGGGAAAGCCGGGTAACAATCCGATCTCCGTTACAGGTGATTGAGATATTGTGGAAGGGGACTGCATGATGTATGAAAATGGCAGCCCCCCTTCGAGTGCAGGTAGTTAGCGGGGTGGTGATGTAGGAATATCCAACAGGGCATGGCATGGACCTGGTCCCCAAAATTAGCTCCTGGAGACAGACACACACCGGACGGGAAGTGGCAATCAAGGAATTAAGGCCGTAGTTCGCGAACATTCCTCTGCAGTTCCAGTGTACTATTGTAGTTTTCGGGGGATCCATTAGTTGATGATGGGGGATGGATAAAGGTGTAGGTGCTAGGAGATTGGAGTGTGAAGAGAGACACGACTGTAAGGAACGATAGGCTACGGCAGACTGGTGAACAAAATCATCTAAACAAGTTTCTCCACATTAAGAAATGTGGGGTTTACACAGAGGGGTTGTTATCCGTTTTTATAACGTAAGGATTTGGTTTATCTATTTTTTATAAAATTTATCTTTTGTCGTCTGAATGTGTCCGTCCACACACACACACATTATTTCTCTTTATGTAACGTTTTATATACATATGGGACACCTTGTATAAGTCCGGTTTCATGGGAGTGTTTGTATTACTGTATTACTTTTGCAAATTTAATTTTGTATTATTTATATTTTAAAGTAATATATTAGAAGTGAGTTGCACTCGTGAGGAAAAGTCCGCTGCCTTTTTATCACGAGTGTAACTCGCTTTCATATTAGCCCTTGCGTGTTATTCTACCTGCAACATAAAAACGGTTCCAAAACAAACAGATGTTCAAATTGACGCCTTTAGTTTTAATGTATCATGCGCCTCAATGGTGTAGTGGTTAGCGTCGCTGACTACGAATCCATCGACAAAACCCAGCTGTTCATCCTTCCATACAATAAAGAAATTGGTTTGTAGATAAATGGGTACCCTGGGTAGCTTAGTGGTTAAGACGCTGGGCTGCTAGTGGGGCGTGGTTCGGATTCCACGTTAAACTGTGATGAAGGTCAAGTTTTTCACTCAACCTTGGACCTAGAGTGAACAATTCGGGCGGAAGAAAACAAAAGGTTGACCTCGTTTAAGTTCCGTGTTTTGGTCTCTTCACACGTGACGAAGGTCAAGCTGGTGGCCCCGCCTCTAGGCCTAGCTTGGTGAAGGAGCGAGTTTCTCTCTTGCGCTCTCCACCGCACATAGGACGGTACCAGACGAGCAGGGCGTACCTGGCTAAGCCAGGCATCTAGTCTTCTCTTGAAGACTTCAACTTTGACCCCTGTAACGCTTCTGAGGTTCTTTGGAAGCTGGTTAAAAAGTTTTGGCCCCCTGACAACCAAACTATTTTCCTTCAGTGTTGAGGCTGTCCCTTGTCGGGCCTTTAATTTGGGAACACTACACATTCTGCCTTTCCTATTTTCCAGCGTTGTTTGGATGGTAATTAGGTTTAGTTTGTTTGGTACCAGTTTTTCGATCATTTTCCATATGTAGATTATGGTGTACCTCTCTTCTTTCCAGGGAGTAAAGATTTAGTTTATGTAGTCTTTCCCAGTAGTTGAGTTCTTTGCAGCCATCAATTTTAGCTGTGAAATACCTGTTATTTCTTTTAATGTTCCTTTTTTTATATAATGTCAGACGAGTGTTTTATTTTATTAGGTGATTTTTCATGGGATTTGTTATGAAAGTGTTAGAGATATTCCTATTAAATACATGTTATAAATGGCTACGTTCTAGGACCTCTACTGAACCCCCTCAAAAATCTTTCTATGGGAAATCGCCTTCTGCGAACGCAATCCCCTCATAAAGCAAGGGCGACCTATATAAACATCAAAGAGGAAGAAATTATACCAGAGACACATTAAATTGAGAGACCAGTCTGGCGGAGAAAGGAGAAAAATGTGTCCTTCGGTATCGGCGTGGAGTCCCCTAACAAACGAGGAAGAGTAAGAGTGGAGCCTGAAGGGCAAAAAGGAAGAAACTGAGAACGGGCGACGGTAAAGGCAGGGCAAACTAAAAGTAAATGTGAGACAGAGGAATACCGCAAGGACAAAAGGGGGCACGATCCCCCGTCATAAGATGACCATGCGTAAGAAGTGTGTGACCAATACATATTACACAGTCGTACCACAGCGGTTTCAAAGCGTCGATCACGCTGACAAGAGGAAGACCACTGACGGATCGTGGGCTTCAAGGCACTTAGGGAATTCCCAGAGACATCCTCCCACTGGCGCTGCCACCGCCGAAAAAGTGCTTCCCAGGAAACCCTCGTGAAATTCGACGCTGGGAGAAGGTTAGGGTGTTAGGGTCGGGAGGACACCTCCCTCGCCGCAGCATCCGCGCATTCATTACCTGGAACACCTACGTGAGAAGGTACCCAACAAAAGGTGGCCAATTTGTGACGATGAAACAACAAGCCAGTCCTGAATCTGTCGCACCAAAGGGTGCGGGGATACAAGAGAGGACAGGGGCTCAAGAGTGCTGCGAAAGTCGGAGTAGATGATGAAAGACGTAAATGAGTGTTGAGAGAGGAATCGAAGGGCCAAGGGAATAGCCGAGAGTTTCTCCGTGAAAATGGAAGCCGCTGGGGGAAGGGAAAACGATTGGACTACCGATCCGAAGGCTGCTGCACAACCCACTTCAAGTGGCGAGCGAAAGCCGTCAGTGAACACGGGAATAGAATCAGAATGGAAAGAGGAGTGGGATAGAAACAATTGACGGAGGGGAGAAAAGTGGAACTGTGACTTTGGTGCAGTAGAGAGGAAAGAGCAGATTCAGAAGGAAGGAAGGGTCCACGGGTGGCAGGTAGAGGGAGGAGAGGGAAGAACTCACCCTTCCACCCCGAAAGAAGACAGGACAGGAGCCATCCGCAGACCGTACGTTCACACCAGATGGGGCGACGGTCAAAGCAAGCCCAAGTGGAAGGGCCGAAGGGGGCTTGGTAAACTGGGTTGGAAGGAAATTTCTGGACACGAAAGAGGTATTTTAAGCCCTCTAATGTATAGTGGACATCCAGCGGGAGATGGCCACTTTCCGCATAAAGGCGGACAATAGGAGAGGATCGGAATGCGCCGGTGCTAATGCATACATCCAGGGAATAGATAGGGTCCAGCATGCGCAGGGCGAAGGCAGGGGCGGAGGAATAGGCTTGACAGCCATAATCCAACTTACTTTTGACAAGGGAATGGTAGAGCCGCCAAAGGGTATGGCAGTCAGTATCCCCAATCGGTATGGGGAAGAAATTTGAGAAGGGTGCAAGTGTGAAGGCACGATGTTTTCAGAGACTTCAGGTGGGGAATCCAGGAAAGGCGGGAATCAACGAGGACCGAAAAATCTAGTTTCGGGGACTACAGGGAGCGATGACCCATAAAGAGAGAGGGAGGGGATGGCAGTGTAGCGACGGCGACGACAAAAATGCATCACCACCGTCTTCGAGGGGGAAAACGAAACCTATGATCTGTGGCCCATCTGGAGACCGAATCCAGGGCTCGCTGGAGGAGACGTTCAAGGAAGGTGGATCGGGAACCGGAGTAATATATGGCAAGGTTGTCAACATAGGGTGGCTGTAATCCCCGAGGGCAGAGCCGTCACCACGTCATCAATCGCCAAAACGAAACAGATGACCCTCAGGACGTAGCCCTGGGGAACCCCCTCATCCTGCCAGTATACAGAGGAGAAAGAAGTACCACCTGGACACGAAAGGAGCAAGAACACAAAACGTTGGGTTTCCGAAGCTTCCTTCCGTCCTTCAACTCTAAGATATATACAGGGCGTCCCAAAAAAATGTATACACACTTTAACAGCTGATAGCTCAATTGATGTTTCTTTCTTTCCAAGTTAAACCCATTAGAATTAATAATGGCAGTCAGACTAAGCTTTGAACAAAGGAAATTCATTCTAAAATGCTACTGGAAGTGTGAAAACGCAGTTGAAGTGCAAAGACAGTTTAGGAGGGAGTTTCAAACAGATCCACCAACGCGACTTACCATCACTCGAATTAGAGATAAGTTTGAAGCCGATGGAACTGTTCAGAATGTCCACAAGAAGCGTTCCGGAAGACCATGGACATCGACAAGCCACACAAAGCAAGAAAGAGTACTGGAAACGTATCACCAAAGTCCAAGAAAATCTGTGCGGCAAGCGAGTCGTGAGGTAGGAATCTCAGAATTGTCTGTCCAACGCATTTTGAAGCGCTGTCAATGGAAAAGTTACATTCCAAGATTAGTCCATGCTATTAATGAAGATGATCCGGACCGAAGAGTGGAGTATTGTGAGTGGTACTTGGCACGATGTGGATGTGGATTGGACGAAGGGGTTTCGTAGAATACCCTCCGCGTTCACCAGACCTCACACCACTAGACTTTTTTTTATGGGGATACTTAAAAGACAAAGTGTACGCTATAAAACCTGCAACAGTCGCTGAATTGAGAGCAGCCATTGAACGAGAATGCACACAAATACCAAACGAAATGTTTCGTGATGTTTGAGATTCCATTGCTTCGCGTTATCAGCAGTGCCTGGACCAGAACGGACGTCAGTTTGAAAACAGGCGTTTGCAAAACAATTAAATAATGTCTGTAGATTCTATTACATTTTGAAAATGAAATGTATTTTAATAAACACTGCCTTTATAATTATTTAAAGTGTGTATATATTTTTTGGGGACGCCCTGTAGTTTTTGGCAGATCCACCACCGCCAGGTGGTGTCATATGCCTTCTCCAAATCAAAGAAAACTGCATAGGGATGACTGCGGCCCGTAGGTCTTTTGCAGAGCGATGTCTCCGCTGCACCAAGATGTCAGTGGTGCTACTGCTCCTGCGAAAACCAATCTGTGTGGAAGAAAGCAAATTGTGGCGTTCGAGGTGCCACACCAGGCGCCAGGAAATCATTCTCAAGAAGTTTCGAGAGGCAGCTAGTGAGAGCTACTGGACTGTAGTTAAAGGGAGATGTCGGGTCCTTACCGGGCTTAGGAAAGGGGAGCACCACTGCTTCCCTCCAACAGGATGGGAAGGTGCTCTTCACCTAAACCCAATTATAGAGAGTGAGAAGAAAAAAAATCGAAGGGTGTAGGTGGCGGAGCATATCAAAATGAATGAGGACACACAGATGAGGACCCTGGGTCTGACACTGCAGTCTCCTACCTGTGTAAGACTCCTGACATCAAACCAGATGCCACCAAACTCTCGGAGCTTATTGACTGGAACTCTGGCGTGACTGACCTTCCTCTGACCTGTTCCCTCACCACCGCTGCAATCAAGGAGTTTCTGGATAGACCAATGGAAGTTCCTGCATGGCCCTCACACACAGTCAGTAGAGAGGAGTGTGAAGATGAAACTGAAGCAGCACAACATGTTTACTCAAGAGAGGAGGGAGGCGTACATCAGTGGCCAGGTGGCCAGTATGGAGCTCATATCCAAGAACAAGAGCAAGGTAGACATGGCATCCTTGGCAAAGTTCAATAAACCTATCTATATTTCTAAGTTTTAATATTAAAACTTTATTTTGATTAAATGTAAAGACATATACATTACATACAATTAGTTACTTGCAAAAATTGCTGATATTTTTTTTATTGTATATTTTTCGTAAACTTCAATTTCAAATATAAGTAGCTAGGAGTGGTCAAATCTGGATTTTAAAGCCATATTTCGCTTTAGCACATAAAAATGCATCATTTAAAAAAACTACTAGTGACCAATTGTTGACTTTAGGGTGTGTCAATTTTAGTAGTGGTCATTATTCCCTTCCACCAGAAAGTGAGTTAGACCTAGCAGAGTGCCTAAAAGTGATAGCCAAATGGGGTTTTGGTCTAACCCCAAGTGAAGTACAGTATGCGAGTTTGTGCAAATCTACGTGGCAAACAATAAGAAAACACAGACCTGTGGGAGTATCTGCGTAAATATTGCAGGTTTGCGGATTATAAGCCAGGTGAAGACTATCTTTTTAAAAAAAGAATAAATCCAGACTTTCTTCAAAGAAGGCTTCAACATTAGAGAAGACCAGAAAACAAGCTGCTAGTGACCCAGACATTATTTACGGGTCTCCCTCCTGTTTTAGCAACAACTTCATCTACTTCTTTCCAACAACTGCTAGCAACTGCATTCACCCCTGTTCAACTGGTAGGTGCGCCTCGAATTTGTCACCAAATTGATCCAGAAGGAAGGGTTATTACAGACACCGAGTTCATGAAGGAAATAGAGGAGAAGGAAAGAAGGAAAGCAGCACCTAAAAGGAAATTCAACAATCTGTGGAAGGTGTTCCTGTCACAAACATTCTAAATTATGATGAAACAAACTTCTGTGATGACCCAGGTACTTGGAAAATGCTATTTAAACGGGGGCATTTCTCTAATGTTTGCTGGCACAGCAAGTGGTGAATTATTGCCCTCATATGTTGTATACAGAGCAGTAAATATGTGGTACCGTGGTGTGTATAAATGGGATGCTCACTTGTCAACTTACTCGATGAACTGATTAATTCCTTAGCTGGACAGATGGACATGTATGCAGTTTATTTACTTGCATTTTCTTTGTTGTATTCACTATTGCATTTCTTTACCATGCATTTACTGTCAAGTTTTACTGCTATTTTTTAAAAATAAACAGGGGTGAGGTGACCAATTTTAAATAGAAAAATCATCTCAGTACTTCAACCAGAGAGAGTAGGGTAATAAGGCTTCAAATTTGAAAAAACTGGCAGTCACCCCATTTTACGGTATGAGATGCAAAGGAACTGGTTGGAGGATGTTAGACAGGAAAGGGATCTTGGCATTATAGTTTGTAGTGATCTAAAATTAAGAGGAATGTTAGTTACAAGAGTAAGGAAGTCATCTGTAAATTATATAATTCTTATGTTAGGCCTCGCATAGAATACTGAATTCAAACTTAGTCCCCTCACCTTAGACATGATATTGATATGCTTGAAGGTGTGCAACATAGGAAAACCAAGCTTATCCCTGACCCAAGAAGATTGGAATACATGGATAGATTAAATTAACTAGGTATGTTTAGTTTTGAGAGACATTGTATGACGGGAGGTATGATGCAGATGTTCAAAATGTTTTCAGGTTTGGACAATTTAGACGTACATAACTTTTTCTCATTTGAGGCTGATGAGATAACTCATGGGCATAAGAAAATTAGAAAACAAACTTGTAGACTTTATCTACAAAAATACTTTTTCAGTCATAGTAGTAGATATTTGGGTACTCTTCCATTATACCCCCACAATTTCTTCTTTCCCAGTAAGGTCAACTGTACACCCTTGATAATTGGTTAGGTTAAGTCGTGATATTTTCGTTAAAACTAACGGATATTTTAACGAAATACTAATGAAAATATCATGACTTAACCTAACCAATTGTCAAGGGCGTACAGTTGACCTAACTGGAAAAGAAGAATTTGCACGGGTATAATGGAAAAGTACCGATTTTTTGAGTGACTTGCCATGTGATGTGGTACACAGTAGCTCATTAGTTAATGTGGTAATTATTCGTTTTGCCCTGCGGTCCAATTTGATACCAAAATACACCATAAAAACATATTTTCATGTGTTTTATTCAAATCTGCCCTTCATTTCTTGGGCAAATGAGCTAACCAAAACCTAACCTATGTCCAGACCAAAAATGGATCAATGAAAGAAAGCCACCCCCAAATGGGTCGGGGTTTGCTTTCTTTTATTGATCTGCAAGTTATTTAGGTTAGGTTAAGTTGTGATATTTTCATTTAATCATCAAGGGCATACAGTAATGTAAAAATTAACAATGAATAATCCATATTCATTTTTACATGAGAACCAAAATCGCCTGAGCGAGTTTTGGATAGAATTTCGATTTGTACTTCTTTATTCATTACTGTATTTCTCTAATTCTTCTCCTTTAATGTCTCCTAATAATGACGTCATAAAAGTAACCTAATTCCCTTCACGTTTTCCATAACTTGAATACTGAATCACGTATTTAGTATGTGGATATCTTTCGTATTCAATGTATGGTAAATTTTTTAACAATAATAAAAACCTTTACACTATACGTCATTATGTAAATGTTGTCCATTCATACATCCATGTCCCTTCTTGACCTTTATCTTTTGTTAATTTTATTAATTATTCATTCAGCTATCTATTGTCAACCTATTTTAGGCATAGTTTAGGCATTCGTACATGTCCACTGAGGATGTACATAATTACCTCACATGTAAGTACGTTCACATGTATTATTTTTTTTATTATTTCTTTTCAAGTGCGTTCACCCCTCGCAAGATATTTATAAATGCTAGGCAAGTGATCAAATTCGATGATCACAGCATGAATTGAACATCTGAAAGCGAAAACTCTCCTCGCTCTAATTTCAATTTACAACACATTATCATGTGTTATGTTAAATCATGTGCGTCATGTATATATAAATTATCTCGTATGGGCCCATGTACTTTGTGTTGTACTAATAACCATATATAAATATAAAAACACTAAGAATTGTAAATGACGTAATGTACTTTAATGACTTTAATTAAACGATCATAATTTAATATATAATGTACTTTGGTGAAACTGTAATTAGTGATAACTTGTAATGTACTTTATAATTATGGATTAGTTCATATTCACTTAGTATCGTTTAATTACACTTCCATTTAATCATAATTGTTGTAAACTCAAAATTACAACATACTCAATGATGTACTCAGATTGTACTTATGTACTACTACGAAATGATATCGCCTTCAGAAATGTATACTCGCCGAAAATGTGATCAGATGAAAGATTCCAAATAAAAAAAAAAAATAAAAAAATAAAAACTAATCATGTTTAAAAGGGGGGAAACTTAACCTTCAAACTGCATTCCCCCAAAATTTAGATTATATGTATAAAGCATGTAATTGTAAAAATCACTCTTCTTCTTCACTTCACTTCGATTAGACTTCACTCCCAGAGGAGGGGGCAGAGGCCCCTTGCCTCCTTAACTTTTTAGATTCCAGCCTGAACTATGGTCGAAAGAGGTCGAACCTCTACCCCCTGTAAATTCAAAGCACTACCTGTTATGTACATTTTTTCGAGAAGTAAAACCCAGTAAAAGAATAAAGTTTTATTTATCTTTTCCTTCGAGCCGTACGCTCGCCCGAGACCCCAGCCAGTAGAGAAAATGGTTCCCGATAAGTTATAAGAAGAATCGAGGAACTTAAATAAAGAGAAGAATTAACAGACTAAATTCGCTTAAGTCTGTCGACTCTATAGTGAGAGAAAAATTAGAATATTATAGAAGAAAAAACTATCGCGAGAAATATCCGTTGCTGCCTCCCAACCAGAACCCCCGTCGACTCCGAACCAACCCAGGGCCATAGACGGAGGGGGTTAACAGTAATAATAATGAAGTTTTTACTTACATTCTTTACTTTAGTGATTTTGGGGGGTGGCATTGTTTACTTGATCAGTTTTAGGGTGGCATTTTTTACTAGAAACTTGGGTGTGGCTTTCTTTCATTGATCCCAAAAATATATCCACATACGCTACTGCATTGATCCAGTACCTAACATACATTTAAAAAAAATGCTACATCACAACACACAGATGATGTCAGGGATTTCCACATGCACCAGTGAACACATTACGCAATTGAAAGTAGTGCTACCTTTGAGATTAATAACTGAAAAATAGAATTTGCACAAGAAACAGCCATTATATTTGGAATCAGTGTAAAAAACTGCTTATTTATATGATCCGCAAATAGTTGAAGGCTCCCACAAGGGTAAATATATCATTTATATTCTTAGCTTCAGTTAAGTAGGCTACTTTGGTGCTAGTAAATGGGGCAATATCCTATTTTGACGTCCCAAATTATTCAACCAACCAAAAATAAACAGCACTCCAACACTTTCAAATTACTTGTTTATGTTAATTAGGTTAATTGACTGCCCGATTAGGTCAACTGTACACCCTTGATGATTGGTTAGGTTAAGTTTGATATTTTCGTTAGTTTAAACGAAAATATCACGACTTAACCTACCCAATCGTCAAGGGTGTACAGTTGACCTAACTGGTTGGTTGAATAATTTGGGATGCCAAAATAGGATATTGCCATAAATGGTTGTATATTAATTAGCTGACTTGAGTGACATTTTGCAAGATTTTTTTATTATTAAAATGTAGCTCGTGACTTGGATTACCTCGATAGGCCCCAGTGGCTTCATGTTTTCCAAATGAAATGTCATGCAACTTCCTGACCAGGAGACATGAGCCCTGTAGGAAAATCTCTAGCAGCTTTTTCTGTCTGACTGATAACCTCACTCAAATCATTCTGTCGCAGTTTCGCCTAACGGACTCAATACGGCTAGTGAGATAATCACTGGTTGGCACTTAACCAGCGGCAGTGCTTATGGCTACATCATCCAGGTTAACCTATACTGGATAGATGCGCTACGGTCCCAAGCCGTAGCTTGCCTAGGCCCAACGACGACGACGACGAAAACCAACACGCTTTTTGCTGGCAGTAGTAATTTTCCAACTTATCACGCATGCCTAACCCGCGCAGAACAAAGCCGGGCCTAGACCAAAAACCTAAGCCCAACCACCAACCTTAAAATAGAAAAATTGGTAAGGCCTGACAGTGAAGATGCCCAGCACACCACAAATAATGCAAATGGGCAAGAGAAAATAATAACCGAAAGCTTAGCAGCAATAAATACTCGTAAACAAGACAAACGTAATAATACCACTACCACAGAGCAAAAGTGAATTCGCTGGAGCACAGCCAACACGTCCGATCACCACGAAAGATCACCGAAAGTCCGAGGTCCGAAATCTGACCAATTTTTTGTGTGAAGAATAAAATGTGCGTTGCGTCACTTGCATTAAAAGGACGTGGGTAATTTTAGCACGATAGGTGTCAAAAATATATCATAAAATATATATTCTTTTATTTATAAAATACACAAAATTATAAATTTCCACCTCACAGTGTTCATAAATAAACTCTTTCCTATCCAGTGATATTATATTTATACATATGCGGTGCATATCAAGAGGACGCCCCCAAACAAGGAATTAACCAAATATATGAGTATTTCTTGCTAGAAACGCAGGTCATGGCATTTATTGCATATTAACCAAGTAAGTGTTTAGATGAGATTAGGGACATGCTGAAGGCAACGTTTATAGAAACTACCAGTGGTGGGCACGCGCAACAATTTTTGTAGCGCCGCAACCGCAACCGCAACTCTGCTGAAATAGTTGCGCCGCACGCGCAAGCGCAACCCTTTTCAAAAAGTTGCGCCGCAAGCGCAAGCGCAACCAAAAATGTTGCGCCGCAACTTTTTGCGGCGCAACTGCCCACCTTTGGAAACTACTAGTTCAGTCTTATGTGCCTAAGTTAATTGGAATGATTTGCCATATGATGTAGTAAATAGTAGCTACTTACTGTAGTTTCAACAAAAATTTGGATGCTTTCATGAATGAAAGAGAGAATGCGTAGATTGTAAGGTAAATCTTACTTTTAAGGCCACTCTAATATTATTTTGCAGGTTTATGATGACTTTATTAGAATGTTATACCTAAGTAAAATCATTTGTGTTTATATTCAATTCAATTAAACTCACTGTAGTGTTCCTTCCATAATTTGACGATATTCTCAGTCCCTTACATTTTCAATATTAGCAGGGAGAGACATTGCACTATTATTCATTGTTTTTAATTCGTCCCAAAAGTTTCTTGGATTCTTACTGGCAAACTTTCTAGCCAGAGCATCCCTGCTTACCTCATCCTCATGATTTTTTATATACCTTAATGCATACTTGAACTTGGCATTAGCCCTCTGTTTTTGTTGTAATACAGGACCTTGCCTTTGCTTCCCTTGTTCACAGTTTCACACCACATTAAAAAAGCATCTCTGGATGCATTATGAAGTTCAGCCACATAATTTTTGCTTCTAAAGGTATTTAAGTCTAGGCTAGCATTATTACGAAAGTCAATTTGTTCATACATGTCTTTAAATGCCAAAATATGTGTTTGAATTCTACAGTTTACATCCTGACAAGCTAGAGCATCATTAGGGATAGATATATTACTTAGCAATACATCAGACTTATTACAATACTGTTGTTTGTTCTCATCATCAACTTTGGACCAGTCCAACTTCGCTTTACGTGTATCATTTACCTGTGATAGCATTGGAATATAATTAATGTCAAACTCAATTAATAGGGGAAGAATATATATAATTTCGGGAAGAATATATATAATTTCATTACTAGGGTCTAAAACAGCTCTAATGTGTTATTGTGCAATGTCCTGTCTTCAGATACTGTGTACCTCTCACCTATATGGCAGTCTTGGTTCAGACAACTGCTGGTTTACATACTTTATTTTTGTAATGTAGCAAATATTATATTTGCATATTGTATGTTGGGTTAAACGGCTATCTGGCCTTATTTTTGTACTTGTATGTTAAGTTAACTGGCTATGTTGGCCTTATTTTTGTATTACATTCAGTGTTTATAACAGGGATTCTTTTGAGAAAAATTCAGAACTGCAGTTTTAGAACTAAAATATATATATATAGTATAATTATATAAAATAGTGTGTGTGTGTATATATATATATATATATATATTATATATATATATATATATATATATACAGGGTGGGCGGAAAGTAGCTCCCTATTTTGGATTGGTAAAAAAATACGTATATTATCCATTTATTTCAGAAGAAATAATATGAAAAGGTAGGCATACATGGTAGGTTTTCTCTAAAATTCAATGTGGGCTCCAACTCTTTCCACCAGCTTCTGGAGCCGCCCAGGAATGGCGCCCACTGACTTTAGCAGGAACTCCGGCGGGATAGAGGACATGACTTCCCGAATTCGGTCCTCCAGTTCTTCCAATGTCCTCGGTTTGGTGCGGTAGACTTCTTCCTTTACCCACCCCCAAAGAAAGAAGTCGCACGGTGTCAAGTCGGGGCTCCTGGCGAATGTCGCAGTCCTCGTCCGAGAGAGATTGGCAGTAATGCGGCTTCCACGCACGCCAGTTCAGCTCCTTCTTCAGCACAGTTCGCACTGAGTAGCGGGAGAGTCCACTTTCCCGAGCTGCCTGTACAATTTTTGGCTGTTATTAAAAGTCAACCATGAAGTGTAGAAATTCCAGTGTTGTCCCATTTTACAGAGAATCTCATTAAGTTTTTTCTGATACAACGTTTTGACAAGTTTTTTAGAAATGTACGTGGGTGACAGACATTGATGATTTAAAAGCAAGAATCACAGCTGCTATTGAGCGAATTGATGTGGATATGCTGCAGCGTACATGGCAACATTTGGAGTATCGATTGGATGTTTTGAGAATCACTAATGGTGCACATATCGAATGTTTGTAACAACGTTACTTTAATAAAAGAAACTTCTGAAAATACAGATTCTAAATAATCTTGTTTAAGAATTTTACGTGTGTTATCAAGAATTTTATTAAAAGATGAAATTGAACAGATAATGTTCGGACACACTGGAATTTCTAAAAAACTTGTCAAAACTTGGTGTCAGAAAAAAATTAATGAGATTCTCTGTAAAATGGGACAACACTGGAATTTCTACACTTCATGGTTGACTTTTAATAACAGCCAAAAATTGTACAGATAATTCTCGGACACCCTGTATATATATATATATATATATATATTAGTATAATTATATAAAATAGTATATATATCGGGTGGCCACAAAAAAACTTTACTTAATTCAAAGTTTAATAACTGCAACAATTCAAAACTTATGCGATTGAGCTTTGACACACATTAACAGATGGTTATAATCTATAATTGCTGGAATTTTCAAATATGTAGGTTCTATAGTTTTGTTACAGTGAACAATTTAAAAGCATGAAAATGAATTTGAACTAAACAAAATTTACTTAAACAAATGGTCAATGTGACCACCTCCCTGTTGGTAAACTGCCCTCAATCGCTTCTTCCACGAGGAGATGCACTTTCGAATCTCATCTAAGGTGATATCCTCCCATGCTCTACTGATTTTCTCCTTAAGTTCATCTTCGGTGAATTTGTCTTTCTGGCTGCCGTAAACCTTCACCATGAGGGAATCCCATATTGAATAGTCCATCGGATTACAGTCGGGAGACTGAGGCGGCCATTCATCCTTTTTGATGAAATTAGGGGTCTCTTGCTCTAGATGATTTTGGGTCGCTCGGCTTGTATGGGCGGGTGCCCCATCTTGCTGGAAAATGTAGGCCTCATCAGGATACAGCTGACGACAATCAGGAAGTAACCCATTATCTAACAGGTTGATGTAGCGCTCAGAGTTAACTTTAGTTTCGTTTGTGGCAATAAAATGAATTCGTGTTTTCCCCTTCCATGAAATTCCCGCCGATACCATTACTTTTCTGCTGAATCGTGAGGTTTCATGATAAAGCCTGGAGGGAGGAATGTCCTTTTTCCTTGAACCATAAACCCTGTCATTTTGCCTGTTTTTGGCCACCTCCAACGTGAAATCCTTTTCGTCTGTAAACACAACTTTTTGCACGTCTTCAGCTGAGTAGCGTTCATATAGAGATTTACAGCGGGTCTTTCTACGCTGTCTTACATTTTGATCACGCTGAGAAACTCGAATTCTCTTGTAGGCCTTCAATTTCAAACGTTTTACAATCCCTTGTACAGAGGAGCGAGAAATCCCAAGGTCGTACGCAATCTGTCTCCTGGAGCGATGAGTTCCTGGTGTATTCTCCTGGGATTGAATCAGTTCCTCCACGGCAGCCTTATTTTCTTCTGTTGAAACACTTTTGGGCCTGCCGCTGCCGGGTTTTCTAGCTGTTGATCCAGTATCCTTTATCTTTCTTATTAAGTTATAAACACTTTGACGAGTCCAGTTCTTTGCGGGGAATTCTCGGACAATCCTATTTCCATTCCAACCTTTTTCCTTGACACATGCTTCTATGATGGCTTTATCACTTTTACTTAACGTCATGCTGGCGGGGTTTTAGCGGAAAAATAAAAGAAAGCAAATTCACATTAGGTTTAGCCTACGCCAGCGCGCGCGTCATACTACGCTACATTAGGTTTAGCCTACGCTAGCGCACGTCCGTGTCAGATGCACACCAGGCATGCTATTTTTAGACATATGCTTTTAAATTGTTCACTGTAACAAAACTATAGAACCTACATATTTGAGAATTCCAGCAATTATAGATTATATGCATCTGTTAATGTGTGCAAAATCTCAATCGCATAAGTTTTGAATTGTTGCAGTTATTAAACTTTCAATTAAGTAAAGATTTTTTGTGGCCACCCGATATATATATAGGATTGTATACAAAGTTTTGTCCGATAAATAAAATTTATTCAATAAAACCAAACATAATTAATCTTCAGTGGTAGAAAGATGTTCAAAGTAATCGTCTTTATTTGCAATACATTTTTGCCATCTTCCTGGCAATTTCCTGATGCCATGTGCAAAGAATGTCCGTGGTTTAGCAGTAATCCAGGCATCTAGAACAGCGTAAATTTCTTCCGCAGATGAGAACTTCCTACCACGAATTGAAGATTTAAGTGGGGAGAAAAGGTAAAAATCAGACGGTGCGAGGTCTGGTGAATATGGGGGATGTGGCAATACTGTAAAACCGAGATCGCGCAGTTTCTGAACAGTTTTAGCAGCTGTATGAGGCTTCGCGTTATCATGGAGGTAGTGAAGATGGTGGTATCCCCCATTAACTAGTCGCCGACGTTTTTGCTGAATTACTACCTTCAAGCGATCTAAATGCTGACAGTAAATATCAGCATTTATTGTTTGTCCACGTGGCAATACCTCCAAAAGGAGAACACCCTTGCAGTCCCAGTATACCGAGAGCAGATGTTTACGAATGGTCAACGTCCGTTGAACTTCCACATTTGGGATATCACCATCTCCTCTCCAACTCATATGGTGATAGCTGCCATCATTGTCCCAATAGATCCAAACTTCGTCCATTGTAATTAATTGTCCCAAGAAATCTTTTGCAGCATATTTCTCCAACAACTCTAAACATATTCGTTCACGGTTTGCCTTTTGTTCAACAGTTAAATAATGTGGAATCCATCGATTAGATAAATAACGTTTCCCCATCTGAATAAGATGCTGCTGAATTGTTCTGTGACAAACTCCCAGTTCTAATGCAATACTCCTAGTCGTAGCATACTTCTCTGTATCCAGAAAGTTTTGTATACCTGTGTTCAAATCCAGTGATGGTCGACCACAACGTGGTTTATCATCGACATTGAAATTGTTTTCCTTGAATTGAGCCACCCACCGACGACATGTACGTTCATTTGTTGTTTCAGCACCAAGTGTCGAATTTATCTCTGCTGCTATGATTGCAGGTGACATTCCACGTTTCCAGAAGAAATAAATCAGCTTACGTACGTCTCTTCGTTCAAATTCCATGCTTAAAAATAAGCAATAAATGATAAATGCAACGAGAAATGAATGAAGAGAAAATGATGGCTGACGGTTGGGTAGGCTAGGCGCTATGTAGCGCCTAGCCTACGCATAGTGTTCGAAGCACGAGAATTATATATTAAATAAATCAACCGAATTTCAGTAGCCATAGACCTCATAATTACAAGAATATCAGCGTTTATTCATCGGACAAAACTTTGTATACAATTATATAGTATAATTATATAAAATAGTATATATAGTATAATTATTTATAATTACTATAAACACCTATAGTTTAGAACTGCACACTATTTTTATTGGAACTGCACTTTTTTTCAGACCTGCACAGATTGTGTAGAGCTGCACATTAAAAGAAGCCTGGTGTATAATACATAAGATTGTACTTGTATGTTAGGTTAAGTGGCTATGGATTGTGAATGATCCGCAACAGAGATGTTTTGTTTTTTGTTTAATACTACCAAGTACGCCTTATCACTATTGGTTTTTACGTTTTGAATGAATGATTAAAAACTAAATTGAATTAAACCAACACAAAGACTGAAGCTAGAGTCACTGTCCTGGCTGACGCCAGACGATTTGAGGCTATAACCTAGTACTCATAAAAAGATGAAGAGGTTGAAAAGAATTTAATCCGTTCAACGGCGAACAAAATTACAGTACAATCCTACTCACCAATGAACCTTCGAAAATGAAATAATACTTACAATACTAATTACCTTAAATTAATCTGAAAAGAAATCTTAAATTAGACTAACCTACCTAACTTTATACAAATTATATAAAGCCTACAAATGAAAAATAATTTGAATACAATTGAACACAGTTTGACACCTTACGTGGCTAGACGCCCTCGTAAGCAAATAGTTGAAAATTTGAACTGGACGCTTTGCGTTCCAATGAGCAAGTGCGTTGCCGCTGAAGGCGGCGACCTGAAGTGCGAAAGACAGTGACGTCACGCCACTATGTGACGAAACCACTTATGTAGATTTCACATACCAACCAAATTAGGTTTGGATTGGGTGTGGTTTGATATTTTAAGATATTTTTTAATAACCTGCCCGGCATGAACTGCAGTAATCCTAATTAGTGGATTATTGCAGGCATTTTGATCTAATGATATCCGAATTTTAAAACCAATTTTAATTTAGAAAATAAATTTGATAAATTTAATTACATTCTCTTAAATCTTTAAGGCGTTGAAGACACCTTAAAGCAGCTTGTCTCTTAGGCCGAGAGACTTGAGGATTTTGATTGCTGCTATCGCTAGGATCAAGAACAACTTCTGAATTTTGACTCTCATTGTCGGTTTCGTTTCTAGTACCCGTATGAGGTAGACATCTCGAGAGGGTATAAATGACAAATTGGGTAATTGACAATTTGACCGTCAGAGCGTTTAAGTTGGACGCTTCTGACTTTATTATCTTCACCGAAGAAAAGTTTTAATATCCTACCCATTTGCCAGAAGGGCCTGATCTTTGAAGGTGATTTTATTAGCACTACGTCGTTTACTTTGACTCGATTGACCCAATTGCTTTGAAACAGATCGCGACTATATTCTCGTAAACTTAGTAAATAGGACTCGTACCACAAAGTTCTAAAGTGATCGAATTTCTCGTTTAATACACTGAACGACTTGTTCAAGTCCTCACGAGAGGGCGGATCTTGCGTCCATAAGGGATCGTCCGAATCGTCGTTTCCTAATTTTAGTGCTATGCTAGAATTACTGTGAATTTTAAGAAATGAGTTAGGAGTTAACGGGCTGAAATCTTTTTCTGAAAGCATATAAGTTAAAGGCCTCGAGTTGATTGAATTTTGAATGCTAGATAGCAGGGTGACCAGATCATAATAGTCTAATTTAGATCTACCGATGGACTTGTACAGACAACTTTTCACTACTCTTATGAGTCGTTCCCACGCAGCACCCATCCATGCCGAGTACACGGGGAGTTTAAGATGTTTGATATTATTGACTCGCATGTGCTCGCGAAACTCATCGGACTCTAAAGAGGACTCTAGAGCCTTTCCACCCTCTACGAAGCCTTTGGCATTGTCACTGTAGACAAAATCGCAAACTCCGTAGAGATTTGAGAATCTTTGAAATGCAAGGAGAAATGATTTAGTCGACATACTCGGCACTAACTCCATGTGCACCTCTCGGATGTTAAGGCATGTGAATATTAGGATGTACATTTTGACAGATCTTTTGTCCGAGTCTTTGACGTAAAGGTGGCCAGTGAAATCTACTCCTACATGTTTAAAGGGGCGGAAAAAGTTTACTTGGGCCTTAGTGAAGTTGGCAAATTTGGGGTATTGGAATGCAAATTGATTGTATTTTTTGCACACCATACACTCTGAAAGAATGCTTTTAACCGTCTGCCTAGGTTTGGTTATCCAGTAACCTTGCATTCTGATTACGTTTAAGGTGGATTGAATGCCAAGATGTTTACATCTTAAGTGGCAGTCCATTACTAACAAACGAGTGAAATGGTGATTTTTCCCAAGCAAAATTGGGTTGATGATACTGTAGTCATAATAGTTTGACTTAGCAATTCTGCCTTTGCTTCTAATAAGCCTAACATCGTCAAGAAACAAATCTAAGTTCTTTACGAGGTCGGGTATTTCTGATTCCTTTTTACTTTTATTATTTTCTAAAAAGTGGTTTTCCTTTTCAAAGCAATCTAACTGCATTCTATACAACCAGTAGGTCCTTGTAGCCAAGAACTTAAGCGAGATTCGAATTCTTTGAATGTTATTCCGCGTGTGATGAGGTCTGCGGGGTTATCATGAGATGCCACGTATTCGTAAGTGATTTCTACTTTAAATTCTTTTTTGATGTTTTCGCGCATGGAAGCTATGTCCTGAATACGGTTCTTAACAAATATTGACTTGTTTTTACAATTTATGTCACTAGAGAGCAACGAGCAACCAGGATAGTATTATTTGCGCATCGACAAAAATTTGAATAGAGTCAAAGGGGCACTGAACCGCGGAAAGAAACCGAGGCAAACATTTCAAGGCTAGATATACTGAGAGTAATTCTAAATATGGCAAGGTTCTACCCTTTAATGGGACGACTTTTGCTTTTGCAAAAACTAAACTCGACTGTGCTCCGCTTACTGCGTAGACGGCAAAACCGTAACACGTTTTGCTTGCGTCGCAAAACACTTTCAAAGCAACTCCCTCATCTGAATTGAAAGCAGATCTGTTTATTTGAATCAACTTAAGCTTAAGAAGGTCCTGATATATTTTTCCCCATTCCTTTAATTCTCTATCATCCAACTTTTGATCCCAGGTCAGGCCCAAAGACCATAATTGTTGCATAAAAACTCTACCTTTGATTGTGACTGGTAGGTAAAGGGATAAGGGATCGAATACTTTCGAAATTTGAACGAGTACCTGGCGTTTGCTGTCGGCAAACTCATTAAGGTTGAAATCCATCAACTTAAGTTGATCGGTACCTACTTCATAATGGTAACCCAAAACTCGCTCCAACCCACTACCATGTTCTTCAGCTTTCCCGTCCTGAACCATTTTTTCTTTTAAATCTGAATTGTTCGTGTTCCACGAATCAATTCGAAACCCCCTTCTGACATTCGACTGTTTGAATTTGAATAGAGCTCATAAAGAACCTCAGGGTTTGAGTTTGAAATTATTAAATTGTCGACATAGGAGTCTTTCAGCATTGAGGAACACAAGTCGTTTTGATATTTATTGATGTGATGTTTGATCACGTAATTCAGGATAAAAGGGGAGCCGCAAAGTCCGAAAACTATAGTAGAGTATCGGTAGGTAACTAGGTTGCCATTTTCCTTCCAGAAAAAGCAAAATCTATTTCTGTCGGAGTCTAATTTTAATTTAATTTGGACAAATGCCTGTTTGACGTCTGCTAGCATGACGTATTTATTAGTACGAAATTTGCAGAGTAATTTAAAGAGAGCGCCCATTAAATCAATACCCGGAAAAGCTGCTTCGTTTAAAGAAAGCCCATCGCTGGTCTTAAGGCTGCAGTTAAATACTGGGCGTATTTTTTTTGTTATTTGAGCAGCTTCTTTTACGACTGGTCTGTGGGGGATCCATGTATGATTTTCGAAATCAGATGGTTTTACATTGATCTTTTCAATTATGCCTTCTTGCAGTTGGTTTTTAAATACTTCATTATACTGACTAGTGAGTTGTTTTTTATCTAAAAGGTTACATACTCTGTCTAAAGTTGCTAAAGCTATTTTGTGATTAGAGGGGACGAGCGCGACTCGCTCTTCATGCCAAGGTAACTCGACATGGTACTTATTATCTTTGAGCTCAATTGAGTCACAAAATTCTTTTACTTTCAGCTCGTCCACACTACCAAAGAACTCACTTTTATACCAATTGATTCTAGACTATAAAGGTGTTCTAATCCCAGTCTAAATCAGGGTCCGCATTGGTGAATTTTAATGGGTTGAATATATGGGTGACGGTTGCATGACAGCATTAACCACGCACTCCACGCCCTCCCTAACCGAAATGTCCTTTTGATGAGGTTTAAAGACCTTTGAACTTGCAATCTCTCTCGCTTCACACTCGCACCTCGACCCCAACGAATGGGCAGCCCCCACAAAGCAGAGCGGATTATGGGCGGAACTTCTTTGAAAATTGGATTCGATGTTATTTGTTGCGAATGTTTGTTAGGAGAGAATGAAAAACTTTGAAATCCCTGGACGGGTTTTGAATTTGAAAAAGATCATCAGCTTCGTTGTTTTTTTTCTTGTGGTCTGTCAGATTGAATGCCCCGGCTTGGGCTCGCACCTTTGACCTATCTAAGATGTTAGTAGATGTAAGAGGTGCGATGCAAAGGATTTTTACATCCCGACCGCCCCCCGGTGTTAGTAGCGGTTTGGCCGCCAGTGAAAGCTGAGGTGCTGCCAAACGGGATTATTCCCAAGGAAGTTTCCAATGCAGCTCCACAAGACACGGGACCATCTTAACATCGATCATATGCTGTAGGACATCGACTCCCAAGAGAGCCTCAACCCAGTTTACAGCATCGTCAGAGGGTTACTGAAGCCATGGTCGGCTAAAAACGTAACCCTCTGCTTTTATTTTTTTAATGGCTCGACCCAAACCAGAGACTTGGTAGTCTAAGGAGAGGTTATTCGTCCACTATAAGGTTGAAAGACTGATGATCTTGGTTTGAATTTAACTTAATTTGAAATTCATTCTCTCTAACGCGCCTGTTCTGAGATCCTATTAATGTTTTTATGTTATAAGAATTGGGTTGAAGTCCTCCACATCACACCCTAAATCTCGGACGGCTGAAGTCGCAATATACGATCTCTAGGATGCTAGATCCAACAGACATCGCACACTACGAATTTTTATCCCGATACGCGAAATCTAAGGTCAAAGTGGGAAGTAAGAGATCTGATGGTTTTGACGTACTATTGGACAAGTCGGTCGAGAGCACGCTGGAATTTATGACCAATGGCCTGTCATGCTTTAGTCACAAGTTTGGTTGTTTTTCATTCGGGCACAAGGCCGAATATGAGTTCGCGCATTGCAAAATGCACACTCATACGATAACTAGTATTTACTTGCCGGACACCTTCATCAGAATGTTTGGAACTGGAACAATTTGCACATAATTTTAACGTTAGGCAACGAGCTCTTCGCTTTTCAGCGCTTTGGTAGTGAGGACATCTGAGCATTGAGTGTTCACCCTTACAGAGCTTGCAAGAGCTTTTATAGAAGGGTTTGTCCTCGGTTGGATTTTTTAATATTCGCTAAAGGTTAGAATTCTGAGGATGATTTGCTTTAGCTTCCGTTTTGAAGTTTTGTAATGTAGGAGGGTCAGGACTTGAAACTTTAGACTCATTTTTAAACTTATTTTTAGACTTAGTTGAATTTTGATTTCAGAAGCTTTGTGGGCTAGTTATATTGGACAGGCTTAATTTTTTCTAAAGTTCTAATTATTGAAACGTAATTATCTAAAATTTGATTGACTGAGGGTAGTTCGAGTTTAAAGTGCGAGTTAGCTCACGCCTAATGACAACGGTAGATTTTTAAAAGATATGAGCCATCATTTTGTTTCCGGCAGATTCGCTTGAAATAAGTCTACTCCGTAACCTTTAAGGTCATAAAGAATAGAGCGGGCTTCATTTTAGCCAGCAGGCTAATTTAGTATAGTCAGTGGCGGTTCCTCATATGGGCAATATGGGCAGCCGCACAGGGCGGCATTTGTGGAGGGGCGGCATGAGCGCCTGCAAAAAAAATAAAAATAAAAATAAGAATAAATAAATAAAGAAATAAATAAAAATAGTTTATTTATGGCAGTTGTGCAATTTAATTTGTATTTTTCCTGTTCATAGTATCATAATTACATTCTCTTAAGTGAGTTATTCTATTTACGTGATGAAGGATTTGTAAAATTCAGAAATTTGAGTTTTTGTTTTGGTTCTGAAGTTCCAACAATTAGTCCAATAAAAAGTTATTTTGTGAAAGAGTTATGTCTGTCCTTTATTTTGGGGGGATTCGAATGTGTGTGTGTTGGCGAACAGGGGGGGGGGCGCTGAAGGTGAGGTTCGCCCAGGGCGTCATGTAAGCTAGGACCGCCACTGAGTATAGTCATAGTTCGCTAAAGGTTCGGCTGTCGCTAACTTTTTAAAGTATTCGTCGATGATGAATGGTACATCGAGAAATTCTTCTTTCAAAAGTTTTAGGGCTACTTGATAATTCGAATCATTGTTGGTTAAATGTTTTACAATTGTAAATGCATAATTCTTTAGATAGCCTTTAAGGTAGGCTAATTTGGCACAATCCGAAAGGTCTTCCCGCGAACCTATTAAATTGTCAAACTGCGACAAAAAATTCTGGAAGTTATCTTTATCCGCAACCCCATCAAATGTGGAACATTTTAGAGTTGGAGGGTGAGCTTCCTTTTTAAGGACTGCTTTGAATCCCGACAAAAGTTGATCAAGGCTAGTGGGCCTTCGCTCGACAAAAATGACGCATTAGCAGCCTCCGCTTGGCGAGGCATTTGCAAATCAGGTTGACTCGAAGTTTGAAACTGATGTTTTAAATTGGCCACTGAATTGGTTATTTCGAAATGATAATCAGTTTGCATTGCCAACTCGCGTTCGAACAAAGCTTTATCTATTTTAAATAACTTGTGAATTTGAAACTTAGTTAAGATTATCATCTAAAGTGCTAACTTGATCCAAATTAGATTCTATGATCTTAGTCTGAGCGGTTAAGATTTCACTATTGAGCTGCTCATTTGCTAACAGGCCCTGCAATTTATTAAATGTGATGGTAATTTTTCGTTTACATACCGCGCGCCTACGCACTAAATCGCGAACGGCGTCTTTGCAATTCTTTATTATAGACTCACGTTCGTCTTCGTCTACATTTGATGCGTGAAGCGCGTAACCTAAAACCGAATCTTCAAAATCAGAGTCAATATCAGACAGGGGCAGGCCAACACTGTAAACAGGGGCAGGCCAACACGGTGAATAGGGGTAGGCCAACACGGTGAATAGTGGCAAGCAAACACCGTAAATAAGGCAAGCCAACCCCGTACACGGGGGTAAGCCAACCCCGTACACGGGGGTAAGCCAACCCCGTACACGGGGGTAAGCCAACCCCGTACAGGGGGGTAAGCCAACCCCGTACACGGGGGTAAGCCAACACTGTACACGGGGGTAAGCCAACACTGTACACAGGGGTAGGCAAACGCCATAAATTGGGGTGACAAACTATTAAAACTAAAGGTAACTTAAATTCGGTAACAAATTGAAACGCGAGACTAAATATTTGAAACACAGGCTGTGTTAAGGAACGGCGGTACCAATTAATTATCAGCTCCGCGCAACTAGGCCTAATTTGTACGACTGTAGCACACAGCCAACCTAAATTGCGCTAATGTAACACAAAATTATCCTAAACCGTGTTACGCTAACACTAAAACTATACTAAACTAGTCTAAATTCTAATAAACTAGGCTAAATACCACTTTAAGTATGAAATATATGAAGTGATCAGGTTCAAATTCTTTTCAAGTTAATGGAAAGAACCTGAACCGGATTAAATTCTTTTCAAGATATTGGTTTTTACGTTGTGGGGCCGCGCAGTTAATTTTCCGCATTTATATTATTTTTATATTAGTTACCGACAAACCAATTTTGCGCGTACCAAATTATATATATTTTATCATTGTGTAATTTTAAGAATCATATATAATCTTTATAAATAAGTATTGTACATAAATTTATATATATATATATTTAATTAATTCAGCTGTATATAGAATAACAAAATCCTCTGTAAAATAACCTCAGCCAACCAAGAACTCAATAAACTCTGAAAACGACCGGCTTTTCCTTCATTCTTCCCGGCAACTACAAGTAGCACCAAGAAGGAACCAGCTACAATTGGTGAAACCGGAGTGACCCGAAGCAGCCAGCGGAAGCAGCATCCTTCAGTCGCCGGGCGGAACAAACCGAAGCCACGCCTCTTCGCCGCCCACCCGTAGTAGCCGGTCGGAACCAAAGCAGCAGCAGACCCGAATTACATTCCCGCAAGATGGAATCTGTTGAATCAGGAGTGCACCATGTCACCATCAAGCCACCCACGTTCTCTGAAGCGTCGGCCGCAGGATGGTTCTCCATCATGGAGGCACAATTCCACATTTCCAGAATAACATCCGAAGAGACCAAATTTTTCCATGTTCTAGCCTCGTTACTCCCCGAAGTCGTCTCACGAATTTCAGCAGCAACTCCAGTGCTGGACTTACCTATAAGCTAAATAAGCTATAGCTTAGGGCCACACACCCTCGGGGGCCTCATTTTTTAAATATATTTTTATTTTATCATTAGTTTTTATTCTTTAACACTAATTCATCAAAATTTTTATATATATATATATATTATTTTTTCTTTATCATTAACATTAATATAAAAAATAATTATAGTAATAATGACATTATTTTAAATTTTTTTACCCGAATTTTTTTAGAGAAGGGCCTCAAATTTCATATAGCTTAGGGCCTCAGCAGGTGAAAGTCCGGCCCTGAGCAACTCTCTCCAACAAGTCGTACACCGATTTAAAAGAAGAAATCGTGAGTCATTACGAAAAGACGAAGCCAGAACTCTTCGAACGACTCATCTCCAACACTCCTCTCACTGGAAAGCCCTCCCAATTCCTTCAAGATATCCACCAAACGGCACTGAAGGTGGGCGTCAGCGATGATTTGGTGAAGCATAAATTCATCCAGGCGCTCCCATCCTCAATAGCGCCCGTCGTAGCAGCACAAAAGGAGCTGACGCTAACTCAACTCGGCAAACTAGCCGATGAGTTAATACCGTTCGCTCAACAAAGCTGCTACGCGGCGCCAACGTCAACTCGAGCCAATACAAGCCCAAGAACGAATATCCCCATCGGCCTAAAACCCTTCAGCGAGAATCAGCGGCCGGTGGTGTGCCGCGCGCACCTTTATTATGGCCCCCAAGCAAGGACCTGCAGGCCATGGTGCAAGTGGCCAAATAAAGATGACGCCAAGCTGCTCCCCTCGTCACGCCCAAATTCAAGATCTTCCTCACCATCAAGAGAAACGTCGGAAAACTAGATAAGCAGGCTGTGATTAACGCGACGTCCGGCCTGCCGCTGATCTCAGTCGCAGCTCGCATCGCCAGTCTGAAGGTCAATTTTATCATTGACACAGGAGCGAGCATCTCAATTTTACCACCAACTTGTGTCAATGATTGTCAACTCCACCCAACCGCAGTAAAGATTTCCACCGCAAACGGTCAGCCGCTCGAAATATTCGGAGAAGTAACACTGGACATATCAATTCCTAAATTACGAAGAATATTCAGGTGGCCATTCGTCGTCGCCCAAGTCTCCAGTCCACTTCTCGGCGCCGATTTTCTATCCCATTATGACATCCTTGTGGACTGCAAGCATGGCATTTTGAAGGATAGAGCAACAACTCTTCAAGCCACTACTAAACCTGTGCAATCCAAAGACCTTCACCTCATCAATATTAACCCTACCGACAAATTACCTCAAGAAATCAGGAACCTGCTTGACAAGTACTCCTCACTACTGAAACCAGCTCAACCGCAGAAAGTTTCCACCAACACTGTCAAGCATACCATCGACACTGGCAGCGCACCACCAGTGTTTGCAAGCCCTCGACGTCTTCCACCCGATAAATTATCCTCAGCTAAGGCTACTTTCAACAACTTACTTCAAGATGGAATTATAGAACCCTCAAAATCACCATGGGCCTCACCGTTACACCTCGTTCCGAAGAAGATACCAGGCGAATGGCGGGCGTGTGGTGATTATAGAAGCCTAAACGCTGTCACGAAACCGGACAGATATCCACTTCCTCATATAAGAAGTCTGTCAACATCTCTGCACGGAAAATCATGCTTTAGCAAAATCGATCTAGTCAGAGCATATCACCAAATTCCAGTCCACCCAGAAGATATCGAGAAAACGGCTATAACAACTCCATTTGGTTTATTTCAGTATTTATACATGCCATTTGGTTTAAGAAACGCCCCTGCAACATTTCAACGCTTCATGGATACAATTTTCAGAGGAGTTGACTGCGTATTTGTGTATCTCGACGATATTTTAGTCCATTCAAATAACGCAGTTGACCATTTGAAAGACTTAGAACGCGTATTCAAGATCCTTCAAGAACACAATTTAAGAATTTCCTTAGAAAAATGCATATTTCAGCAATCCAAAATTGAATTTCTGGGTCATGAAGTTTCCCCAGCAGGCATTCGTCCTCCTGTAAACAAAGTCTCCGAAATTCAAGATATTCCCCAACCGCAAGATTACCAAAGCCTCAGAAGATTCCTAGGAATGACGGGATTCTATCGCCATATGATACCCCGTTACGCCGATTTAGTCTCACCTTTAAGTGAAATCGTCAGAACTCAAGTCAAAAGCAAAAGTCTACAGTGGAACGACGAAGCAATTCAAGCCTTTCAAGATGTCAAGGATGCACTACGGAACGCCGTTACGCTTTGTCATCCTCTTCCATCAAGCTCAATCCTTCATTTAGTTACGGACTGCTCACAAATAGCAGCTGGAGCAGTTCTTCATCAAATAATCGACAGCACACCAGTTCCCATCGCCTTCTTTTCCAAGAAATTAACTACAACTCAGCAAGCGTACGCCGCATACGATAGAGAATTACTCGCAGCATACCTAGCCGTCCTGCATTTCCGTCAATTTTTAGAAGGTCGTCAAGTAATACTCTTCACGGATCACAAACCGATGGTTTCTGCCTACAAGAGTCCCTTACGAGCCAAGACAGACCGACAACAACGTCATTGGTCTGCCATCACGGAATACGTATGCGATGTAATACATATCTGTGGATCCGAAAACGTCGTAGCGGACTGCCTTTCACGCAACGTAAACGCAGTACATATCGACGCTTTCGATTTATCAGCAATCGCGGAATCTCAACAAAAAGATCAAGAAACGCAAGAATTTCTCCCACGTCTCAAGCCGTTCCCGTTTCCAGAAAATACAACTTTATATTGCGATACATCCACGCCATATCCCCGTCCTTTTGTTCCCAAGCAGCATCGATCTTCCATCTTCAATCAATTTCATAATATTTCTCATCCAGGCATCAAGCAATCACTTCGTATCATTAAATCAAGATACTTTTGGCCCTCAATGAATAAGGATATTCGAACTTGGTCCCGAAATTGTGAATCATGTCAATCCTCAAAAATTTCTCGCCATACAAAATCAGAAATAACCCCCTTCGATTTACCAAGTTCAAGATTTGAAACGGTACATATCGACATCGTCGGTCCCTTACCGCCAACCACTTTGCCCGGTCAAACATATCCTTCCCCATATAGATATCTCCTAACCTGCATCGATCGTGCCACAAGATGGATAGAAGCATATCCTCTGATTGATACTACAGCCACATCAATAGCACACGCATTTCTCGATGTATGGATTTCAAGATTTGGTGTACCACTGCAAGTCATAACGGACCGCGGATCCCAATTCGAATCCGAACTCTTTAGGGAACTCTCAGCTCTCATCGGATTTCACCGACTAAGAACTTTGTCGTATCGCCCTCAGACCAACGGAATAATTGAAAGATCTCATCGCACCATCAAGACAGCAATCATCGCTCGAAAACAAGATTGGCTCCCCGCTTTACCCATAGTTCTCCTTGGTTTACGCAGTCTCCCCAACGAATCGGGTTATTCACCGTTCACCACCGTCACCGGAACCACCCTATTATGCCCGAGGCCAATGATCGCCAATTCGTCGTCAAAATCCAATTCAAAATTCATCTCCGAATTAGCCAAGAAAATGACGCAAATCGATTTCGCCCAACTCTCTCAAGGAAACATTCACTCAGCCCCCAAATCATTCATTCCATCGGAACTCCACAAATCAAGCCACGTATGGGTACGCATCGACCGCGTTCGAAAACCATTCGAGGCACCATATCAAGGACCTTTCCGTGTTCTCGAACGCCACGATAAGTACTTCGTAATAGAAAAAACTAACGGATCATCAGAAGCCATTTCAATTAATCGTTTAAAACCGGCGTATATAGTTTCAGGTCCCACACAGGTACCGGGCGCACAATCGGACGACATCGGATCGGAGAAAAAGCACGCAAGGAAAAAGGACGATGGAGGACGCACCTCGGAGGTAGCAAATACAGACCTCAGGACGGGCGCGCAGGACGGGCGCGCAGGACAACGCAACAACCGGAAACGAGGCCGACCGAGGATCAACGCGAGCTGGACGAAGGATCCGATTCAAATCAAGACCCAAATATTTCTACTTTTGATATACGTGCTCCGCTTCTCGGGGTGGGCAGTAGTGTGGGGCCGCGCAGTTAATTTTCCGCATTTATATTATTTTTATATTAGTTACCGACAAACCAATTTTGCGCGTACCAAATTGTATATATTTTATCATTGTGTAATTTTAAGAATCATATATAATCTTTATAAATAAGTATTGTACATAAATTTATATATATATATTTAATTAATTCAGCTGTATATAGAATAACAAAATCTTCTGTAAAATAACCTCAGCCAACCAAGAACTCAATAAACTCTGAAAACGACCGGCTTTTCCTTCATTCTTCCCGGCAACTACAAGTAGCACCAAGAAGGAACCAGCTACAACGTTTTGAATGAATGATTAAAAACTAAATTGAATTAAACCAACACAAAGACTGAAGCTAGAGTCACTGTCCTGGCTGACGCCAGACGATTTGAGGCTATAACCTAGTACTCATAAAAAGATGAAGAGATTGAAAAGAATTTAATCCGTTCAACGGCGAACAAAATTACAGTACAATCCTACTCACCAATGAACCTTCAAAAATGAAATAATACTTACAATACTAATTACCTTAAATTAATCTGAAAAGAAATCTTAAATTAGAATAACCTACTTAACTTTATACAAATTATATAAAGCCTACAAATGAAAAATAATTTGAATACAATTGAACACAGTTTGACACCTTACGTGGCTAGACGCCCTCGTAAGCAAATAGTTGAAAATTTGAACTGGACGCTTTGCGATCCAATGAGCAAGTGCGTTGCCGCTGAAGGCGGCGACCTGAAGTGCGAAAGACAGTGACGTCACGCCACTATGTGACGAAACCACTTATGTAGATTTCACATACCAGCCAAATTAGGTTTGGATTGGGTGTGGTTTGATATTTTAAGATATTTTTTAATATCACACAGTATAATTATATAAATACTAGTGTAAAGATTAACTCTGGTCAGCAACCGATTGGTTTCATCCACCCAGTTATTGACATCAAAAAAGTTTAACAATTGTCAGATTAATAACTACCAGGGATGTGATGCGTACGATAATTATCGTACATATACGATAATTTAGTCTGTGTATGATGTACGATAATTTTGGCCTATCATTACATTTCAGTGCATTATTTATATTTCATTTCGAAAACATGAAGGCACCGGGCCTATCGAGGTAATCCAAGTCATGAGTTAATTTTAATAATAATATTAATAAAATCTTGCAAAATGTGAATCTCAAGTCAGCCAATTGGTAAAAATTGGTTATTACACCCAGTCGGTTTTTTACCGAGATATTTTTCTGATCAATTTTTAGTTGTTTTGCACAAATGCAGTGGCGTACATAAGGAGGGGGCATAGGCTCCCCCCCACTGTAAAAATTATTACTACTCTCATTAAAGATATTTGAAAAGAAATTTTAAAAAATCGATAACTTCGCAACATTCACCACAACAAATCTTGATGTCATATGGAATTTCAATTATTTCATGGTTACCAGGACATGTCTAATATGTGAAGATGCAACGCATTCCTGCAGAATTGCCAGATCTACACTCTTGGAAGAGGTTGTTACCAACAGCCCCGAACAAAGACGGGAGGTTACTTCTATGCTCCTTCATGGGGTGCTACATAAAAAAACTTTCTTGATATCTACGGGAATTTTAGCTGACACACACACACACACATATCCACGGGAATTTTAGCTGACACACACACACACACACACACATATCTACGGGAATTTTAGCTGATACACACACACACACACACAATATATATATATATATATATATATATATATATATAGTGTGTGTGTGCCCCCTCCTTTAAGAAATGCTGTGTACACCCCTGCACAAATGTGAAGTTTTCGAGATATCTTCACCTAACCAACCCGTTTATTTTTCGGATTTTTCTTACGGCATCTAAATATCTTCTGATCTTTTCATATTCGGCACTCACTGTCACATTTCGTGCAAATTAAGGATGAGAGAATAACGCTGTGATTGATAAAAACATCCAATGCTTTGTTTTCATCTAGGCCTACATGGCGAATCAGGTCCTTAAAGTCGAAACCACGCGAACAGCACGCCATAATTCTACCGCAAACAACAACAAACTGAATCCAATTAGAATTAAGAAAAAAGTAGCCAGAACTTGAAACAGCAGCCAGAAATACAAAAAAAAGTGACAAACTGACCAAAATAGTGTATACTGTATATATACATACATATCATAAACGCCAAAAAATAGCAATCATAGTTATTATAAAAAAAATATTTAGACCAATTTGCACAAGATAAGATGGATATTTTCTTAGTTAATTATTAATGGGGATTCAATATATGGTATTGTTTTAACTGGGTGTGACTTGGTGAAATAACCAATATTAACCCAACTATTTACTACCACCAAAGTAGCCGACATAACTGAAACTAAGAATATACATTTTATATACAATCTACAAACTATCTCATTCATGAAAGTGTCTACATTTTTCTTAAAATTAACTGACGAACTACTGTTTACCACATCATATGGCAAGTCATTCCAAAAATGCTTCAGTTATATAAGCTACTATGGTGGTAGTAAATAGTTATATATTAATTAGCTGACTTGAGTTTGACATCTTGCAAGATTTTATTATTATTATTAAAATATAGCTCATGACTTGGATTACCTCGATAGGCTCGAGTGGCTTCATGTTTTCCAAATGAAATGTAAATGTAAAAATCTACTATATGGCTGAAAAAGTATTTTCGCAGATGAAGTCAACAAGTCTGTCTCCCTAGTCGATTATCTGAACCCAGAAGCGGTCCTTTTCTGTATATTAGCCGGTTAGGTTAAGTATATATTCAGGGGCGGATTGGGTCACTGAAACCGGCCCGAGACCTCCAGTTGTACCGGCCCTAAAATTTGCCTAAAATTTATTTACCCTATTTATGCTCATCGTATCTAACCTATTCATTATTCAATTTTTTAAAATTTAATAACGGTAAAACATATATCTTTTAAGTAATTGAATTTTTATTGTATGATGCACATCACTATTCGCAAAAAGGACAGACTGAAAGCTTGAAATACTCGTAGACGGTAGCATACAGTATTTGTACAAGTACAACCACAAGTGCATTTAAGTATATTACTACGTTTGTATGTTGGTGTATAGAGAGACACGTAATCAAATTAAAGCAGAAAGTCCTAAAGTACACGAATCTCTATATGATCAACACAAGCACATTTTTTTGCGGAATAAGGCACTTTTCTTAGTGACAGCATCAATTATTATGTCACAGTCAAGGCGATGCAAAATCTCCTTTTCCACAGCCATGAGCAGAAAAGCTTCCAAATGAATGGCAGACAGTGTACTTCGAAGTCGATTTTTCACAAACTTAAGAGTCGAAAAGGTGCGTTCACAGGCAACTTGAGTTGTAGATAGTGTAAGCATGTAGTGGTAAGCGAGTCCAATCGCACTGTAAGTGTCTGTGAATAAACTGAATTTTTCAAGAGTATAAAACACGCACACTGCACAGTTTTGGCAACGCTTGCATACAACTTCCTTCGGCCCATAGTCATACTCAAGTTCGTCTTCTTTGTCCAATGCCTCTGGAGCTTCTTTCTTTCGAGCCTTGTATTCCGTGGACAGTCCAGCTTTCAATCGATCCCAGCTGTTAGCCAAATGCACCAGTTCTTTCTGTAGTTGCTCTTTTGTAGCTCTTTTATCAATCGTTATAAGCTTTTCGCTGAGATTTTCCATGGCTTCAGCAGGCAGTCCTGACTTTATTTCACCAAAGTGATCTGGAGACAGGCAAGCCATGACACTGATGAGCAAACCATTGTTTTCAAACCGATTTTTGAAACTTTCTACAATGGTGTCCAGAATCTTGTTGTGGACAGTTACTTCAAACTTTTTGTATCCATTAAGTATTGGCTCATTTGCACTCAGTTCTCCTGACATGTTCTTTCGTTTCCTTATTCTCTGTACCGGAAAAGAATCTTCCATAACTATCTCCGTTTCAATATCGAACTCACTGGACTTTGTCTCCAATTCTTCAGACACTTTGTTTACAAAATTTGACGCAGACTTCCAAACACTCTCCATATCTCTTTGTATAGCAATTAACTGGGCCTGTGTAGTCTGAACCAGCTGATGTGCCTTCAGCAGATCCATTCCATTAGTCTGCAAGTATTTCGAAAGAGGTGTTGTCAATTCAAAGATTTTCATGTATACAAAAGCAGTTACGATAGTTTCATACTTTTAAAGTCCAGTTCAATGTGAACGAGCCTTTGTTCGCACCTCAGATTTGAACTTGTCTGATTCTTCAATCAGGACCAATGCCAGGATTATGTCGATATACTTGAATTCCGCCAAACCATTAAAAGACCCAAACACTTTTGAAAGAGCAGCATCTTTTGCCCACCAACGTGTCTCGCCAATCAATTGAAGTCGCTTAACTCGCTTTTGATCTTTCACAACATGTTCCCAAATGTCCATCCTTTTGTAAGAATCACGGAAGAAAACAGCAAGCTTGTTCAGCAGTCCAAACAAAGATGCAGCAGCGATGGGAGATTGAGCTGAGTCTTTAATAACGAGGTTAAGGACATGTGCATAACACCAGACGTGAATTTGGCCTGGTGATTCCTTTTCTAGCCAAGTTTTGAAACCTTGATACTGTCCCTGCATATTAGCTGCACCATCAGTAGCATTTGAGACACATTTCTTTGTCTAAACCGTTATCATCCAAAACCCCTTTCAACATTTCGCAAAACCCCTTTCCTGTTGAGCCTGTAATGTTCACAACTGATATGAGTCTCTCCTGGACCTCGTTAACACCTACAAAGCGAATTATAATAGCGCACTGGTCATTGACTGAAATGTCTTGTGTGGTGTCTGTCTGAACAGAAAACATGCCAGCTTCACGAACTTCATCTGTTATCACAGCCTTTATCAGTGCGGAAATCGCCTGGATAACATTGATATAAAAACAATTGTTAACCGTGTGATGCTGCTACCCGGTCCTTTGTTAGCTGTGTCATGTGCTTGTTTGCTTATTGTTATAATCCAATCGAGATGACTTTCCAAAACAACATCGTATCGGTTCAAAAGTATCAGAACCTCCAGAAAGTTTCCGTGATCAATCAAAGGATTGTTTAACGCATAAGCAGCTTCAGAATCTGGTGCAGAACCTCTGAAACTTAAGCCACGCTTTCCTATAACCTTCACTATTTCAACAACACGTTCCATAATTTGTCTGTCTGTTTTAATTTCCTTATTTCTAAGCCTTTTCTGTGTAGAAAACAGTAACTGCCCTATATCCTGTTTATTTAGCTTTAAAAAATGGGCTTCAACATATTTATGATGTGTTCGTTGATGAACATGGCGCCAATCTGTCATTCCAGTGATGAATTTCCCAGTCTCATTCGGTTTGGAGTACGCAAGACAGACTGTGCAGTGAAGTGCTTTTGAAGTTTCATTGTATGAGATCCAATTTCGTTTCGAACCATTTTCCCTTTTGAATATGTCTTTGGAAATTTTCAGTACTTCTGGCTGGACTTGAATCGGATGGTTTTCAAAAAAGAAGCTTCTTTCATTTTCGTGGGGCCGAGCAAACAAATTAAACCTGCTTTCTGAAGTCAATGGAGTGATGGTAGATTCTGATGGCTCTGAATGAGAAGTGTATCTTACTTTTTTGACTGGTTGAACGGCAGTGTCTATGTTGTGTACCGGTAGATGTTGTGGTAGTGGGGTGTCATCCATTGCCACATCTGGTACTGGTGCCATCGGAGCGTCGTTCTCATTCTCTGCCACTTCAGGTATTCGTACCATCGGAGTACTGGTACTGGTGCCTGATAGCCAATTCGTCATTTTAGCACATTTCACAGCCTCTTCTTGTAGACGTTTGAAATAAAGCTTAGTTAGGTTATATAAAAAAAAATAAAAAAACTTGTCTTGTAAAATTTATTAGCTAGTTAGTTAGTTAGTTGCCCTAGAAAGGGAAAGAGCAAGTTTGTATGCAATGTATGTGTGTGTAGACTTGGTTGTGGCTGTTAGTTTTAAAAGTTATCCTGTTCAGTGTATGTTTAGTGAAGTGTTTTTGCTCATTCATTTCTAAATATACTGTATGAATAACTAACTTACAGTAGCTATTTATTTTGCAGCAGTGAATGATGCATAGCTATATTTTAAAATGTCTTTACACCAGGACTATCATAACCACTGTTGTAATCCATTAAAAAAAGCAATTTTGAAAAGCTTGAGACCACTACCACTAGTTTATAACAAAAACTTATGTTAAGTAGCTACCTTGAATGGAAAGTGTGTAGTAGCTAGGCTAAGTGTTTAAATAAAGTTAATCAACTTGAGGAGCCATGTAATTTATTCGACTACTCTTCCAGTGAAGTCTTCACTTTTATTACATCTCCAGATAAAAAAGAGTAGACCTACTATGGTGGATACAGTAGTGATTGTGAACTTAATTTAAAATACAAAATCAACGCAAATCTTGGGGAGCTAGCCGTTTCGCCAGTAAAATTCAATAGTCAAACGTAGAGCATCATTGATAAACACTAGCTACAACTCCTGTAGATGAGTTTATTGAAAAACTTTCAGATGAGATACGATACGGTATTTCTCCTTAGGGCATACCTGTCATCAGAATATTGTAAAAAGTCAGTTAATATAAATATATAATAATATATAATAATATATATATATATATATATATATATATATATATATATATTATAAGCAGAAAGCAACAGACAAGAAGGAAAGAAACATCCATCAAGTTGGAAAGGGACTATATTTTGTATATTGCAACGTTTCAAGCACAAACTATGCTCATCCTCAGGCAAAAATTCTAAAAAGTTAAAAACATAATATTAAAAACCATAATGACATTAACAAATTAAAATAGGGAAAAAATCCACAAGCATTAAAAACAAAGTCACACTAACAAAATTCTAAAAAGTTACAATTAAAAACCATAATGACTATTATGAAACAAAAGCGAACAATTAACAAGCTTTAAAACAATAAAAGTGACACTAAAAACGAACAATGAATAACAGCTATAAAATACAAAATGTAAAACTCAAAAACTAAAAATTCACAGGCTATCTTTTAAAACACTAAAAAATTAAAAACCCACACTAAAAGGAACACACCTTAAGTCTAAGCAGCACAGATTCCGAGGCAAAACTAAAAAAACAGAAGCATCTAAAACCAAGTAAAGGTTGGTTGTTCAAGATGTTCAGTTTAAACGGAGGGGAACGGATGAAATATCAGAGTTAAGCGAAGGGGAGAGTTTTTTAATATACAGGGATTCTAGAAGTCTTAACGTTTGCTCACACGGAGCGGAATCTAAAATGTTAAAATTAGCTAAAGTTATATCGACTTTGCATAGAACAACATGGCTGCGTATAGCTGAAGCTTCTTTAGTTTTCAAAGGTTTGTCAGTTCTATGGCTTATGCCCATATGGGCACAGAAACGCGACTCGAGGCTCCGCACAGTGCTACCAATATAGCTCCGATCACATCGGGGACACTTGAATTCATAAACGACAGCACTGCGCAGAGCATCCGATACACGGTCTTTAACATTAAAATATGAGCCAATAGAACGACGGTTGACAAATACTAGTTTAAAATCTATTTGACAATAAAATTTACTAAGAAGTGGCAGAAGGTTATTACTTCTTAGTAAATTTTATTGTCAAATAGATTTTAAACTAGTATTTGTCAACCGTCGTTCTATTGGCTCATATTTTAATGTTAAAGACCGTGTATCGGATGCTCTGCGCAGTGCTGTCGTTTATGAATTCAAGTGTCCCCGATGTGATCGGAGCTATATTGGTAGCACTGTGCGGAGCCTCGAGTCGCGTTTCTGTGCCCATATGGGCATAAGCCATAGAACTGACAAACCTTTGAAAACTAAAGAAGCTTCAGCTATACGCAGCCATGTTGTTCTATGCAAAGTCGATATAACTTTAGCTAATTTTAACATTTTAGATTCCGCTCCGTGTGAGCAAACGTTAAGACTTCTAGAATCCCTGTATATTAAAAAACTCCCCCTTCGCTTAACTCTGATATTTCATCCGTTCCCCTCCGTTTAAACTGAACATCTTGAACAACCAACCTTTACTTGGTTTTAGATGCTTGTTTTTTTAGTTTTGCCTCGGAATCTGTGCTGCTTAGACTTAAGGTGTGTTCCTTTTAGTGTGGGTTTTTAATTTTTTAGTGTTTTAAAAGATAGCCTGTGAATTTTTAGTTTTTTGAGTTTTACATTTTGTATTTTATAGCTGTTATTCATTGTTCGTTTTTAGTGTCACTTTTATTGTTTTAAAGCTTGTTAATTGTTCGCTTTTGTTTCATAATAGTCATTATGGTTTTTAATTGTAACTTTTTAGAATTTTGTTAGTGTGACTTTGTTTTTAATGCTTGTGGATTTTTTCCCTATTTTAATTTGTTAATGTCATTATGGTTTTTAATATTATGTTTTTAACTTTTTAGAATTTTTGCCTGAGGATGAGCATAGTTTGTGCTTGAAACGTTGCAATATACAAAATATAGTCCCTTTCCAACTTGATGGATGTTTCTTTCCTTCTTGTCTGTTGCTTTCTGCTTAAATTGAAATTGAAGCTTGCCAGAAGCGGCCTTCACCAATATATATATATATATATATAACATTTGTGGCCAATGTATGTAGGCCAACAGATATGCCCGTGTGAGTCATATGGCCCACGCATGTAGGTCATCGGATTCAAGAGGTTAAATGAGATCAAATCTCCTGCACACCTTTACACATAAAGCAATATGATAAAATAATATCGGGAAAATAAGAAAAACAAAAAATATTTCACTACAACTGGACGGTGATGACCGGCCTTAGATCAACCGGCCCACTGGGCAGCTGCCCGTCTGCCCGAAGGCCCAATCCGCTCCTGTATATATTACACCAGCAAAATCATGCAAAAATGCATTTTTCTCGTAGTATAATGAATCAGCGTTGCCAATTTGTCATTTAATTCAGCGACATATTTTGGGGATTTGCGACATGGCGTAAATTTAGCCACTTTCTGCAAATTCTAGCGACAAATTTAACGACTTCCGTGATCATTCACAAATAGCATAATAAATAGTTTCAGAAAGTTTTCAGAATAAAATTGAATGATTTATCGAGAAACAGAATTTATATTTGTATAGAAATTAAATCTACATTTGTTTCTACTCAGGAACCGGGATTTCAGTCCTCAACTTATCTGAACACGTCTAATATGTGAAGATGCAACGCATTCCTGCAGAATTGCCAGATCTACACTCTTGGAAGAGGCTGTTACCAACAGCCCCGAACAAAGACGGGAGGTTACTCCTATGCTCCTTCACAGGTTGCTACATAAAAAAAGCTATTTCTTGATATCTACGGGAATTTTAGCTGAAATCAGAAAATGTCTCAAAATCTTCAGGAATTTTGCACATATACACTAGAGGTGCAATTTTTGGTACAACAGTAACAGATTCGGTTCTTTTGACTACTTCAAGTACATTTGGTAAGGCTTTTGATAAATCGTAAACATTTGGTTTTGAATTGAAATTTTACTGGCCAAATAAAATTTGTTATAATCTGGCATTGCATGAAGGCGCTCGCACCAAAAACTTAGACACTAGGCGTGGCAACATTGCATGGTGTAACCCAAATCCAGTCAAAAGTTGCACGAGTCAGGCAGGTTCCGAACATGTCCACTTTGTTTGTTATTGTGACTGTGATCTAATCGCAAGCAAGATGAATTTTGAGGGATACTTTCCTTAAATAATTTTTGATAATTATTAGATTAAAAAATTAATATCATAAACAAACTAATATATTTGCATAATGATTAACTATGTTTACATTTATACATCTTCAATTACTTTTATTTTCAACTATTAATTTTAGGCTAATATCTAGAGACAATTAAGTTGGTCACCTGGCAACTCTGTTTTCTTGTTCAGTTCTTGCTGAGTCTCTGTAAATGTGTCGGTCCTGGTGCACCTCGTTGGTCAGGCCTCTGTCCTCCTTAATAATGATTATTAATATTAAATGAAAATGAATCTTTGGGAATAATCTTTGTCATGTCATCTCTAGCGACTTCTTAAGCGACATTTTTTTGGCTCTAGCCAGATTTTAGCGATTTTTAAGGGTGAATCGACCGACGACTTTTCGGTAAACCTTTGTGGTAATCGGACGTACCTAGAATTGCTTGTAAACAAAAAGTTCAAATAATTATTACTGAAACCAGTTAGATGAAGGCTTGGTTATACAATTTACATCCTGATTGTGTATCCAACAAACTTAATAGTCCATTTTTCGGTAAATTTATAGTATTACACCCGTCTCCCTTTGGAGGTGAAATTTATGTTTTTCCTATGGTTTTTGGTGTTTTGAACGAATCTGACCTTCACAACAGTCGGAAATGACTCGTTTTTGAGATAACCCCCCTCCCTCCAGCCGGCAATCAAAAACGAGTCATTTCCGACGGTTTTGAAGGTCAGATTCGTTCAAAACACATCAAAAACCATAGGAAAAACATAAATTTCACCTTCAAAATTGACCTGACCTGACCTAACCTATCCTAACCTAAAAGAAAAACAGGACTTACCTTATTCATGTGCAGGGGCAGGCTGAGGCTCTTCCTGGAGTAGATTTCGCTTGTCTTTAACTGAAGAAATGAATAAATACCTTGCCAGGTATTGGTATAGATATTTTGACTGAATACCTGGCCTCTTAACCCAATTCCTTTAAATCCCGCCAAAATCTTCCGATATTCTCATTATCCACAAAATTTTTAGAATGATTAATAACAAAATGCTTGTAACCTAAATCACTTAGTCTTGTAGGCAGCCCAGGAATCACTATAAATCATAGAGCCAGGCCTAATGTACTTCTGAATGAGTGGAATGAGTGTTCCATTCCGGTAGCAAAGTACAGTCGGCCCTCCGTATCCGCGGGCTCCGCATCCGCAGATTCAACCAACCGTGGATCGAAAATATTTGAAAAAAAAAAATTCTAGAAAGTTCCAAAAAGCAAAACTTGAATTTGCCGTGCGCTAAGCACTACACTGAATCCATGCGAATGAAGTGATGTGTAGGCATACCCTGCTGTAGCCTCCCGCCATTTCACAGATCCTCAGTCTCTCTCCAGCACTCGTTGTTTGTGCATTGTTCGCCTTGCGTCTCATTTGTTTGCTACTTGTGTTGTGTATTTATAATTATATTTTCTATATGTACTTGTATTTTAAATATTCTGTATTTTATTCTATGTATTTCTCTTTGAGGTCATTAAATGAAAGTAATCTGTAAGTGTTGAAAGCAGGGCTGTGGAGCTGGCACCAAAATCTTAAGCTCCAGCTCCGGCTACAGCATTTTCAAATTTCTGGCTCCAACTCCGGCTCCAACATTTTTTTATGCCTAGCTCCGGCTCCGGCTCCAGCATTTTTTTATGTCCGGCTCCAGCTCCTCTCACTATATATTAATGATTGATAAATCTCTTGAAATTGTACCTTGCTACTCATAGGCCATAGCAGGTAGCCACACAAAACATTTCATCACCACTACATGATTCATCAGGCTACTTTTTAAAATTTAGACCAAAGCCTGTTGCAGCTATTAATCTAAATTCTAATGACTATAGCTATGCCTTTGTGGCTTTTTTTTAGCATTTATTAATAATAATATTACCTACACCTTTCATGACAAAAAAAAAATTTTACAAAAAGATAAAAAAATTTTTTTATTCGTTTGTATTATAGAATGTTTATTTGGAAAATGTAGCCTTTTAAAAAAATTAAAATAATTTTTATTACTTTTTATACATCTTTACATGCCTGTCCTCAGAAATAAAATGGCTTCTGCTAAGTCATCCTTCATTGATGCTCTTAAATCAGATTTCACTATTCTCAGTGCTGAAAAGAGGTGTTCTACACTGACTTGTGTGGGTGGTAGAGCTGATACAATACTAGCTACATTCCTTATAATCTTTGGATATAAGGGTATGACATCGTCAACTATCAGTTTAGAGGAGCGGTTATATTTTTCTACTTCCTTTAATTCAGCATAGAATTCTTGCTTGAATTTGGTTATTTTCATCTGTGGAGGATTCTTTAATTCTACTTTGAGACGTTTTGCATTTGATCTATCTATTCTGTCCAAATATTTTGTGAAATCTTCCTCATCATTTGAAGAGGATGATTGGTTGGTAATGCTGCTATCTTCTTCATTCTGGGCGTCTGGTTTTTCAGATACCGGCTTTTCCATGCGCAATGCAATGTCATAGAGGGCCTCTTTTCCTTTAGCTTTTTGATCTTCATTTAATAGAACTCTGTTCATTGGGTCTATGTAAACAGCTAATACAATTGCATTTTCTAATGGTAATACCTCTCTTTTCTTCATCGAAGAAACAATTCCCTCAGCAAGTAGTCCTCCTGTTTGATTGAGACGAAATATTAATTCTTTCCATGCCAACAAGAATTCACCAGAAGTTAATTCTTCTGTTTGAAACTTTTTCGTGACAGCAAAAGGGTAACTAAGCAGAACTTCTAATTGGGTCAATTGCACTCATTCATTTTCAGTTAATGAGACATTTTGATTTGCCAGGTCTTCAAGATGTGGTTTCAGATCAAGCAAACGCTTAATCATCAAATAGGTGCTGCCCCACCGAGTATCTTGATCTAAAATAGCTCCCATACCTGAATGTTTCTTCACAATGGAGTCTATTTTTGGTGTTCTGGCTGCAGTGGCTACCTGTCTGAATTTGCTGATCATATTTGGTACATGTCGTTCTTTTAATCCATCCCTTATCACTAACTGCAATGTATGCACAAAGCGCATGTGTTGAATATGAGATAGCATAGTGGCTTCTTCAGCAATATCATCTAGAACTTCATCATCTTGTTCTGTCACTATCATTTCATTTGCAGAATCAATTTCAGAAATGTCCTTCATTTTCCATTATTTCCTTAGTAACTATCCCTCTATTTAGTTTTTCAATAGTGCTTAGCATATTCAAAGCATTGTCAGTGACAACACATAGAACTTGTTCTTTTTTTATTTTAAAATCTTGTAAGACAGTTTCGACTAACTTAGAAAGATATTCACTGGTGTGATGTGCATGTGTATTCCTTACTGCCAGTGTCTGAGTCACCTTTTTATTGTTGTCATCTATATATATCTCACATTAATGGCAAAATAATTAACTCTATGGTGAGTGCATCCATCCATTTTGAGGAACACAAAGCGCTCCTTAAGAGTTCTTTGAAGTTCCTCCTTTTTGTGTGTGGCATCTTCAATCACAATCTTTCTAATGCTATTTCTATCCAAAGAAACTTGGAGTTTACTAAAAAAGCTGGTGTTGAGAAAAAAGATAAAGGTATACTTTTTTTTACCACCATTTCTATGATGTACTTCTTGAATTTATCTGAGGTCATATTTACAGTAACTTTATTACTAGGAAAGAAACTTGTTAATGGTAACATTTGCAATTGTCCCCCAGGACAAATTTTACTTTTAGTTGAGGTGGATGCTTGACTTGCTTCACTGTCTTTCTTATTAACAATTTCTAAAATTTTTGGATGAAATTGTTGTAGATGTCTTTTTAAATTTGATGTCTTGCCAGTCTGGGTTGGTACTTTTGTATCATAGCTTGTACAAGAACTAATTTTAGTTTCACATAATTGTTCATTCATTATTTTCTTTTTTACAGTGACAAATGAAATATTTTCCATCTGTAGAAACTGTGAAGTATTCAAATAATGCGGACTTTGTTTGACTTTGAGATCGTTGTCATTATGAAAGGGCTCAAAAAAAGAAGAATGAAACTTAATATTTTCAATTTTTAAAAATTAAGCTTATTAGTTTGTTTCTAAAAATTAATACATTTCCTGAAAAAAATTAAGTCTAATTAGAAATCATTCAAAAAAAAAAAAAAATAGCATAAAAAAGTTTGTATCTAAATATGAACTCTTTGTATTGGGCTGGAGCCGGAGCTGACACATTTTTTATCAGCTCCAGCTCTAGCTCCAGCTTCCCAAAAATAACTGGCTCTAGCTCCAACTCCAGCTCCACTCACCAAAATTGCTTCAAGCTCCAGCTCCTGGCTCCGGCTTTAGCTCCAGCTCCACAGCCCTGGTTGAAAGAAAGAAAATGTTTGTTGTTGCTGACGTGTACTATGTAGTTAGGCCTACGATGGTTGTGTCTGTACTGAACATGTACAGACTTTTTTTTCTTGTCATTATTCCCTAAACAATACAGTATAACAACTATTTACATAGCATTTACATTGTATTAGGTATTATAAGTAATCTAGAGATGATTTAAAGTATACGGGAGGATGTGTGTAGGTTATATGCAAATACTACGCCATTTTATATAAGGGACTTGAGCATCCGTGGATTTTGATATCTGCGGGGGGTCCTGGAACCAATCCCCTGCGGATACCGAGGGATGACTGTAATTCAAATTCGAAATGGATGGAGCGCAGTGATTGGGCAGACATGTAACAGTCACACAAATGAACGTATGAACATACACTAGATACACACCAAAAAAATGTTTATATCTCGAAAACGAAGCATTTGCGACGGAAACGCTATAGAAGGAAAGTGTCTTAGAATTAATTAAAAAATCGGTGCTCTTCCAATATGTGCTCTACCGCGAAACTGTGATCTACCATATTCCAATACGTGCTCTACCGTGAAACTAGCCTTATAAGGCTAACTAACGAAAATATCATGACTTAACCTAACCAATCATTAGGTCAACTATACGCCCTTGATGATTGGTTAGGTTGTCGTGATTTTTTTGTTAGTTAGCCTTATAAGGCTAACTAACGTACCTGCTGCTAATCCGAATAATCTAAGGTAGATCACGTATTGGAATGTAAATTTTCACGGTAGAGCACATATTGGAAGAGCACCAAAAAATCTACTTAATGAACATATAATAATTGCTTGACGTTAGATGGGTGTAATACTATAATAATACCCACTTTTCTTACAGTAAGTGCAGGGTCTAAGTATTACATGAAAGGGCCATAAAAACACAAGAAATTTTTATAGTGGGCACACTAGAGGCCACTCACTTCGGCCCATCGAGGTGGCTCCACGGTGACCCGACAATTCAGCGCCAACAATTCAGCGCAAGACAATTCAGCGCGAAAATACCAACAAAGAAGAAGAAAGATAAATCCAGAGGGAAGAGAGGCTTGCAACTGTTAGGTTAGGTTAGGTTTCTAGTTTTTGAAATAAAATCTTAATTTTAACAATTCTAACAAATTTTGTTTTTTTAAATAAAATTTTAATAATTATACTCCTTTGAATTTTATCTCCGATTTGTCACCCCTTCGTTATGTCACTCCTTCATTATGTCACTCCTTCATTACGATATTTATGTCACTCCTTTGAAATGTCACTCCTTCGATACAGACCCAATTTAGCATATATATAAATATACAAATTTTGGTGCTGGTTAAGTGTGCGGTCTACCTAGCTTTTAGTTAGCCTTATAAGGCTAACTAATGAAACTATCACGACTTAACCTAACCAATCATCAAGGGCGTACAGTTGACCTAACGATTGGTTAGGTTAAGTCATGATAGTTTCATTAGTTAGCCTTATAAGGCTAACTAAAGGCGAGGTAGACTGCACACTTAACCAGCACCCAATTTTTCTTTTATTTATTGCGATTTATTTTTATTATTTTTAACTAAACTTTTAACTGTACTGACTTGCGCTGAATTGTCTTTGCGCTGAATTGTCCTGCGCTGAATTTCTTTTTTATTTATTATGATTTATTTTTACTATTTTTAACTAAACTTTTAACTGTACTGACTTGTGCTGAATTGTCGGTGCTGAATTGTCCTGCGCTGAATTGTCGGTGCTCCGGCTCCACTATGTAAAAACTGCCTGTACATTGGCAACAACCAATTTTTACAAAACTAATTAATTGTCAAAATAAAACTAAAGATAGAATCTCTGGATCCAGAGGATGAAAGTCATAAGCTACTATCCAAAAATGTGTTACACACTATATCTATTTATAAATGACATGCAAATATATCAGATCTAAAGAATCCAGTCAATTTCATTACGGTACCCATTAGGGTGCATCAAAATCACCAATGACAAAGTTTCACTTTGTCCCTAAGTTAGAAATGTTCCAATGGTTAAGAAAACCTACTATGTGAATTATTTTTGGATTTGAATGCCATTTATGGGGTCCACACAGACTTCCTATATGCACACCAACCCCACAGTCATTCTGTGATTTGAGATCCAAATAGTAGAAGTTTAAAGATTTTGTTCACTACAAAAATCAGCCCAAGACATGTAAGTGATATTTCTAAAGGTCATATATATACTTCTAAAAAGTGATAGAAACTTCTATAAAGTGATAGTACCTCTAGAAAGTGATAGAAACCTCTAGAAAGTGCTAGGAAGTGGTGGAAAGTTATAGAATATTCTAAAAGGAACTGCAATGTATAATCTGATATGCAAGTGTTTATGATAAATGTGATTTTTGTGTGTTTATGTTAAATGTTTATGTGCAAGTGTTTACGTTAATAAATTTTGTATTCTCTTTACACCTGTTGTGCATTATGTCCAGTTCAGGTAGCACAAATGATAAATATGCTGTTAAAACTCGTCAAACTGCTGCCATTTATGGTCTTGGTGCTGGAATCAGCGATGCAGATGCAGAGATAACAGGATCTAGGCTGCCAACATGTGAGCAAGTGTTGCGATGCTACATGTTTCATCAGCAAGAAGGTATACCGTTTAACCGTACAAAATGGAACAATGCTAAATTTGTCTTGCAAAAAGTTATTCCATTTTATCAGAAAGGCAACATTGCCATGATTACCGAGAGGAAAGCTGTTGAAAAAATTATAGGACTATCTGCAAAACTTAGGGAACTTCCAGTGGATTGGCGTTCTTCGCCTGGTGCAGTTGCGAAGCTTAATGGGATCGAAAAGGAATTACAAGAAACATTTCAGTTTTGGCCAAGGAATGCTGAGCAACTCATAAAAGATCCTGAAGATCTGGAGTTCTTGCGGTCAATGAAATCAGGCAGAGTCGCATCGTTTGGAAGCCATGACAAGAAGCTCGCATCAAAAGTCCAAAGAAAGCAGGAAAAGGAAATGATGCAAGCAGAACAACAGCTTAAAGCTCATAAAGCCCAAGCATCTACAAGCAAAGTTCAGATTGAGAACAGTGAGGAAAGCAACAGTGATGTTGAGGATGAAGAGGGTGATATAGAGGATTACAAACCAAAAACACAAAAATCTCGCCAAGCAACTCGTTCAGGAACAACTGCTTTTATAAGCCATGACATACTCAAATCCCATAGGATGGTTTCCCTGTCTACACGCACGAAGATCACACTGGCCCAACAGGCAGCATTTACCAAAGCCATCATTAAGGAATTAGGAGGTGACACAAAAAATGTTTCACACTCATATTCTACCGCCGACAGAGCAAGACGTAAGGTTGGTGAAGAGCTTGCATCATCGGTCAAGAGTCCTGGGTTCCACCACAGTTCCTGTCTCTTCACTGGGATTCTAAACTGATGTCAACTCTGTCATACCAAACTAAAGCTGAAGAGAGGCTCACCGTAGCAGTTGGCAATTCCTATGACATCAAACTTCTTGGTGTGCCTTCCTACAAGCCAAATACAGATCAGCCAGCTGGTCAAAGCATTGCTAATCTCACCATGGAGCTTCTCCGATCATGGAATTATGTTGCTCAGTAGTGAACATGACTTTTGACACAATAGCTAGTAACACTGGTCATGTGAGTGCTGCATGTGTTAGCCTGCACCAGGACATAGGTCGAGCTTTACTGTGGTCAGCTTGCCGGCATCACGTTGGCGAGGTAATCCTTACACAAGTCTTCAATGATCTGAAAAGAACCACCAATGTCACTAGAAGTTACCATATTCTGTCAGTTCCGAAAGCATTTAGACACAGTTCAACACAACAATAATCAGGCACTTAATTTTTTGGATGGTACCTCTTATTCAGATGATGTACAAACCATAATCCATGACTATAGGGCCAGAGCGATTTCATGCGCGCAGTCTGTTGTGAAGCATCAATGTGATGACTACAAAGAATTTTCTGATCTTTGTTTGCTCTACTTGGATGGGACAAGTAGAGAGTTTTCATTTCGACGTCCTGGTGCTGTACACAGGGCTAGGTGGATGGCCAAGTTTCTCTACTCCATTAAGATGGTGCTGCTGGAGGAGCAGATCAGCTCTCTTCCCTCTGGAACCATTACCACGGAAGCACAACAACCCAAACTGCGCGAGTTTGTCAACTTTGCTTGCTTGCTGTACAGCTGGTGGTGGATCACCTGTTCAAGCGCGGTCGAGGCTCCATGGAATGACCTGTCTTTACCAAGACATCCTCAGATATAAAAAACTCAGCCCCAGCATATCTAGTGCGATAAAAGCTCTCAAGCATCACCTATGGTACCTGACTGCTGAGATGGTACCTCTTGCGCTCTTTAATGATGCAGTCCCTGAAGCTGAATGCCGCTATCTGGCTGAGAGACTTATAGCAGTAAAGCCAGCACAAGATCAGGCATCTTTACCACAACATCGATTTGGTACGGGATTTGGGAAACCCAAATTTCCAAACTCCATTTCCAGCACGACAAAGCTTGGCGACTTAATCAACAAAGATTCATGGTACATTTTCTCTGTTCTGGAACTTGACAGTTCTTTCCTGACTCATAATATCGAAAATTGGCCAGAATTAGCTTCCTTTCAAACATCCAGAGAACACATCTCGGCAGTTAACGTCGTAAATGATTGTGCTGAGCGTGGGGTGAAGCTAAGTTCTAATTTCCTCATGGCTGCCAGATCAGAACAACATTACCAAAATGTCCTACAAGTTGTTGAATCCGACAGAAAGAAGCTTCCTAATCTTCGAAAGAGAAAAACTGGAGACTAAACTAATTGTTCATGTTCATTTACAGCTCTTGAACATTTTTTATTAAGTAGTGTTCTTTTGACTTTGACTTGCTTGTATCACCAATAATGTATATAGTATCAATAATATAATGTATAAACCAGACTGTAATGTCAGACGTCAGAAAGTAATGTAGAAATCAATGTAATGTATCCCTGTTTTGATTATTTAATACATTTTTACTGGTTCTGATACTTTTGCAAACACGGAAACCGGGATATAAAATGTTTAATTTTTTGGTCAATTTAACTCCAATACTAAATATTGCATCAATGATGTGGACCCCCTAGATGACCACATAAATCTTTGAAATTTGGCCATATGTGCTATTTCAGGCATTGGAACACAGTAATCATAGGGACAGATTGAAATAAAACTTTTTGAAAAATCATGGGAAATTTGATGCACCCTAGTACCCATCAATACCAGTACCTTGCCAACCAAAAACAAGTCAGTCCATATCAATTGCGGACCAAGTCACACTTTACAACCATATACATTACAATATATATACTTAGGAGGAAAAGTATAGGTGTGGCTGTAAAGACTGCACTAATGTAGAAATGTGTGCGCACCCATTTTGGGTCTCCTATTTAAAGGTGTTTGTGGGGGTAAGTGAAGATCATGAGTTTTTCAATACCTCACTACTATGGGGGGGGCACTGCTCAGCAGAGGAATCTCTTTAAATGGGATGTGCAAGGACAGAGAGTATCCCCTAACCCAAGATGCTGCCTCCCTATATCCCACAACACTTGTGTTGAGCTGTGGGATCTATCACCTAAATGCACATAATATATATGAAATAAACTAGTACCATTCATGCAATAAAAATGTGCTTAAACACTATCACCAGATGTCCCTTGCAGACATCAAACTATCCAACCTTCTTTTGAAAGAATCAAGTGTATCTGAAGTCACCACTTCTTCTGTCAGACTGTTCCAAAACTTAATTACTCTGTTTGTAAAACTGTTTTCTTAAATTTGTTCTACATCTTGGCTTAAATAATTTCATCCTATGACCTCTAGTCTGGTTATTGTGATCTTTAATGAAAAGAGACTCAAAATCTATCTTATCCAACCCTTTTATCATTTTATACACCTCTATCATATCATCCCTTAACCTCCTCCTTTTTAAGGAGAACATGTTTAGATACGCCAGTCTTTCCTTGTATGTCAATTGTCTTAGAGATGGGATCATTCTTGTTGCTCATTTTGGTAAATTTATGGTATTACACCCATCTCCCTTTGGAGGTGAAATTTATGTTTTTCCTATGGTTTTTGATGTGTTTTGAACGAATCTGACCTTCAAAACAGTCGGAAATGACTCGTTTTTGAGATAACCCCCCCTCCTCCCCAGCTGGCAATGTGGGGGAAATCACAGAAAACGAGTCATTTCCAACGGTTTTGAAGGTCAGATTTGTTCAAAAACAATAGGAAAAACATAAATTTCACCTTCAAAATTGACCTAACCTTCCTAACCTATCCTAACTTAACCTAACCTATCCTAACCGAAAAGAAAAATAGGAATTACCTTTAAAATCTGAGAGAGAATAATCATAGTACAGTACCATCTTTTCTTCGTTTTAAGCACAACGTAACTTTTTCTACAATGCCACAGTTTCTGGTCTTGACGATATGTACACTCCGTTTTACAATGTGGACACTTCACTACTGTCAGTAGAACACCGTGAGCATGCAGAAACAACACTTTTTTCTAAATTTTCGTAGAAAGTGACAATACAGCGGTAATAATCAAACAAGCACATGTCACATGAAGCCATTCTGGTAGCAAAGTAATTCAAATTCAAAATGGATGGAGCGCAGTGATTGGGCAGACATGTAATGGTCAGCCACGCATGCACACCAAACGAATGTACGAACACACTAGATACACACCAAAAAATTTTTATATCTCAAAAACAAAGCATTTGCGATGGAAATGCTATAGAAGAAAAGTGTCTTAGAATTTAAAAATCTACTTAATGAACATATAATAATTACTGGATGTTAGACGGGTGTAACCCTTGTTTTTGTACTTTTTCAATATCTTATATCAAATATGGACTATTAAATTGAATACAGTATTCGAGGAGGGGTCTCATATATGAAATGTATAGTTGCTTTATAATATTGGGTGATTTGTATTCAATGTGTGTGTGCATGACATTGAGTCTAGCATTTGCTTTATTTCTGATTACCATATAGTAATTTGAGGGTTTAAGTTCATTAGTCACAGTGACACCCAAGTCTTTCTCTTTATCATCATTTTTAATCCAAATTCCATTCATATTGTATGCAAATTCTGGATTTTTTGGCCCAATATGCATAACCTTGCACTTATCAATATTAAATTTCATCTCCTACTTATCTGCCCAGGCTGTTACTCTGTAGAAGTCTTTTTGTATTGTCATTGCTCCTGCTACTGACTTAACATTATAGCCTAATTTTGTATCATCAGCAAATTTCGAGGTTTTACATGATAGCCTGGCTTTGGCTGGGCCCAATTAGGCCTAAGCCCATATACTAAGATTCATACCTACCTATCTGTAATTTATTTTGATTGTTAATTATGATTTTGACTTCATCACCTTCTAATTGTATCGTTTTAGTCTCTGAATAGGATAGGCCTATTGTGTTAGGGGTCCATGGGTGCCCACAGGATTTTTTCCAAGGGGGGGCAAAATTTAATGTATTAATAGGTAGGGACCGGAGCAAGCAAAAAACTTTTGACCCCTTAGGAACCAGCAGGTTAATTCTAAGCAAGTTTAGTGTTGCATTTTCTGTAATGGAAAATGCAAATATATATTGTATATACATACAATGCACATGATAACAATCATTTATTTTATTTATAACAGAAACATGATAGAATGAAGAAAAAAGCACACTGAAGTAAATGTTGTACCTAATTTGAAAATGGTGTTTCGAGCATCACCTACACTGCTCATTTGAATAGGAATTGTAGTTGTCTGCGGTCACTACCAAAATTATGAACAACCTTTTCCATAAAATCAGTTTTGTTGGAGTTGATTTTCTCTCGGTGAACAAATAAAAAGGTAGCAACCCTTTATCATGCACACAAATAAAAATTTTCACCCTTTAGGAGGCAGTTGGATACTTTTCAACAAGTTTAGGATATAAATATTTTCTTAGAAAATATTTAATGTATTTTCTTGGCATTTCCAGGTGGGGGCAAGCGCCCCCCCTTGCCCCTACCTGCGGGCGCCCATGTAGGGGTCTTCCACTCGGCTTGGGCTTTTTGCCTTGGCTGAGTTTGGGGATTACAGCACTTAGCGGGTTTGCCTAGTTCCGATATGGCTACAAGTTTGGATATCAAGAGGTTGAAATTAAAAGGTTGATAAAGATTTGGAAGAACACATCCAGGTTAATATTCGTCTTTTAACCCGCTCATGTGCGGTTAAAACAGTATAATATGTTGAATTGCCATTCAAAACTGACTGAGAAAATACGTATATATCTTGTGCAGATTTGTATAAAATGTGTTTTTTTTATTAAAATATATTTCCTATTGTATTTTTTCAATATATATATACAGTTACGATCAAAGTTGTTCACACCCCTCTCAATTTTAATGAATTGGTAAGAAATATATATTCTATCACTTTCTTAGGTAACATAAACACAAAAGAAGACATTTAATAGTTTATTAAGACAAATAACAGTTTGGTTTTATTTGAACTAAAGCCTATATACCAATTTTATTAATTTTCTATAAATCAAAATTGTTCATACCCTTTCAAACAGACATGGTTAATACTTGGTACAATACCCCTTGGCCGTAATAACTTGCTGCAGCCGTGATTTATAAGCTTTTGGCAATGTTCTTTTGGGATTTTTTCCCATTCCTCGTGGGCATAGGTTTCTAATTCGGTTAGGTTCTTGGGCTTGCGTGGGGAAACGGCCTTTTTCAAATCCCACCATAGATTTTCTATGGGATTTAGGTCAGGTGAGTGCGATGACCATTCCAACACGTTCCATGCCTTCATCCTCAGCCACTCCTTTGTGGATTTTGACGTGTGTTTCGGATCGTTATCCTGCTGGAGTGTCCAATTGCGTCTGAGCTTCAATTTCTTCACTGAAGGTCCAACGTTTTTTGCCAGTATTTGCTGGTACTGGAGCGAATCCATCGTTCCATCTACGCTGTGAAGTTTTCCAGTTCCCGATGAAGCAAAACACCCCCAGAACATGATGGATCCACTGCCGTGCTTCACAGTGGGCAGTGTTTTCTTTTCCTTATACGCTTCGTTCTTCCGTCTCCAAATGTAGCGCTGGTCCATTGCCCCGAAAAGCTCCAATTTTGTTTCGTCGGTCCAGAGAACCTTCTCCCAGTAGTTCACTGGCTTGTCTAGATGGCCCGTGGCATACCGTAAATGATTCTGCTTGCGCTTAGCGGTCAGCAGTGGAGTGCGTCTCGGAGTTCTTGCGTAGAGCCCTTCGCGGTGTAGCATACGCCGTATTGTAGCGAGCGAAACCTCCTTACCGGCAGCTGAAAGGTCATGCTGTAGCTCTTTGGTGGTCAGGCAAGGGTTTTTCTCCACCTTTCTCCTCATGAAGCGTATAGCAGCTGGGGAGAACAGCCTCTTTCTCCCTCGTCCAGGTAGCAATTCCACTGTACCTGTAGCTTTATACTTCCGTACGATGCTTGCAATGGTGTTTTTCGAAATATTCAACTTGTTTGCTATTTTCTTGTATCCATTTCCTTGCTTATGTAAGCGAATAATGTCTTCTCTAATCCTCTTGGGCAACTCTGTTCTCTTCGCCATCTTCAGCGACGTGTTTGTACGAATGACGAGTACTGAATGCACGTATGGAAATCATATGGTCTCAGATAAACTAGCCAGATACCTGTTGACCTTGAATTGTTGACCTTGGATGCGGTGATGGTCATATTGACTCAATAGCCGGCAAAAATGAGCGATTTCTTACAGGGGTGTGAATAATTTTGATTTATAGGAAATTAAGAAAATTGGTATATGGGCTTTAGTTCAAATAAAATCAAACTGTTATTTGTCTTAATAAACTATTAAATGTCTTCTTTTGTGTTTATGTTATCTAAGAAAGTGATGGAATATATATTTCCTACCAATTCATTACAACTGAGAGGGGTGTGAGCAATTTTGATTGTAACTATATATATATATATATATATATATAAACTATTTGATATTTCTTATTTTTGGTGTTTCTGGCTACTGCGTAATTCAATTTGTCCTGTTTTAAAATTAAATCATTAGCAGCAATTGTTGGTCTTAGTTCAGTGTGTTTGTGACCACAAGTATGTTGCGTTAGTTTTGCATATTTGACTTTGAAGATGTAATCCGCCATATTGCCCTCGATGAAGACAAGAGTTTAGACCTTTTTTTCAATCATGGAATAATTAAGATATCTGTGACCTGCCCAAAATGCAATAATGCTTGTATTTTAAGAAAAGACCAGAAGGTCTTTAGGTGCCATAAAAAAAGTCCTAAAAATAAACATGAATGTCGTTTCAGTGTTTCAATCTTTAAGGGCATGCAAAATTTAGTGGACTACCCAGGTAAGGTGGGCACATGTTATTACATTATCATTTGTATAATTTAGGTCTCCGGGGTACGGGGGTAGAGCCCCCGTAAAGATCACACATCACAAATTGATTGTTCCTAATGTTTTGTGGACAGTTCAGTATGTGACACTGGTTAGATCAATTGAATACCCAATTAGGCCAACTGTACACCCTTGATGATTGGTTAGGTTAAGTCATGATATTTTTGTTAGTTTAAACAAAAATGATGAGTGCAAACTTTTCTGGTTAATTTTGAGTTGTTTTGTACAAAACTGCCATCCGTTTCCTGTGCAAATACGTAATTTTTGAGATAACGATATCTTGAAAACTACTCATTTGCACAGGAAACATGGCAGATTCATGCAAAATGCCTCAAAATTGACCACAAAAGTTTCTTCGTATCATAAAAACAGACTGGGTGTAAAAATGAATAATTACCCACATCCACCCAAACTGGTGACTAAAATAGATTTTTCTGGTGTATTTCATGCTGTTTCATTTGAATCTGACCTTCATTTTTGGTGCAAATGCACTGTTATGGAGATAGCCCCCCTCCCTCCGAAGGCTTTGAAGAGGAGGGAAATGTGGGCTAAAAAGGCCAGAATCAATTGAAACTACATTAAATACACCAGAAAAAACTTTTCATCAGTAATATTCATGGCAAAAGTAACCTGGTACTTACGTATTAATGGGGGGCCACCACATATTGATGATTGGTTAGGTTAAGTTGTAATATTTTCGTGTTATAATTTCTAATACGAAATATTTTCAATGATTAATACACAGTGGCGACTCGTGGTATAAATGTATGGGGGTGCGATTTCATAAAATTGTACGACAACACGGACTCACAATAGGCTAGAGCGAATCTAACTGCCGCTCACAAGAGTACTTGTATTAACATATGCGGCTATGCCAGACGTACAATTCTAGTTAATTACAAATAAGTAATAATTTCAATAAAATACATATAAATGGTTTATATCATTATTACTGAAGTAACTATTAGTAAAAATAAAGTTGTTATTATAAAAAAAATTCGCGATTGTACTTATTTTTTCATTACAACAGTAAAATATAATTTATATTTACTTGAGCGAAAAATTTATCGCTCCATTCGGCTGCAATATTATTTTGTATTCAAACAGCGGTACGCTGTTTGAAGCTATGCTACAAGTTTAGAATATTATGTACTGTATGAAGGCTTACTCAAAATGCCTCATGAATCGTGATATGCCACATGAATTTTTAAAATATATTTCAAGAATATTTATTTTAATATCTTAAAATTAATATATTTTTTATCTGTTAAATTAATATTTATCGTTTCAAGCAAGGGGGAGCGACCGCTCCATCGCTCCTATACGCCAGTCGCCACTGTTAATACATGTTACACATTAGAAACATTTGTTTCAAGAGGCCAAAAATTTTTAATAGCATTAAGAATGGAATTGAATGAATCATGATCATGTACCAACTGTCGTCACATAAATTCAGCAAGATATGACTCTAGGTGATGGTGTGCAGTGCCTCGATGCTTTTTATTTCTCCACTTAGCTGATCCCCAGAGCCTTTCAATCTCTTGTGTGTGAGTACCAGTTTCCGGGTTGATGAAATTGTATTTGTGGTTAACTTTAATTAATTTTTTTCAGAAAATTGTATAAAGAAATATTTTTACAAATATTGCTATTTAAAAAATATGATGTATTAGAAATTTTCGGATAATATGAGTATCATCACGTTCAGATTATCAGAAGCAAATATAATTATAAAATATTAAAGCATAATTTTCTCATCATTTTGATATAAGTCACTATGTTCACAGATGTGTCTTTACCAAATTATGTAGATTTGAATATTATGACATTTTTGCGGCATTTTTTTCCTGCCCTTCCAATATTTGCCTGGTGACATCATGAAAACATGATATATGAGCTAGGCTTTTTAGGTTACTACTTCCACTTATGTTAGTTTTTCATAGATGTTGGTCGTGATGACATGTGAAGGGTGCGAATATTATTTTGAGGATTTAATATACGAAGTACATTCTAATGACTCCCGAGCAATAGAAATATTGAATATGTTATTAAATTATCATTTGTATAATTTAGGTCTCAGGGAGGGGTATGGGGTGGGGCAGAGTCCCCATAAACATCACATATCACAAATTGATTGGTATCAGGTTTTATATTTTTTATTTTTGAATTTCTAATGCTAAAATGCCAATCAATATCGATCAATTTGTCATGCGTGATCTTTATCTTTACGGGTGCTCCACCCCCATACTCCCGAGACCTAAATTATACAAATGATAATGTAATAACATATTGATGTTAGGTTAGGTTAATACCAAAATACATTTTTCTAGTAATATTTGGTGTTTTGCTTAGATTTTGACCTCCATTTCCCTTGAAAATGAGCCAAACTTCAAAGTACTATAACTTTGTTGGATCTCATTTCTGAGGGAAATGGAGGTCAGATTTGAACAAATCACATCAAATACTACTAGAAAAATATATTTTGGTGTGTAAAATGACTGAATGTGTCTATATACATAATTACCAAATTTTTAACTAACAAAAATATTATAACAACCTAACCAATCATCAATATGTGGTGGCCCCCTGTTAATATGTAAGTACCAGTAACCTAATGTAGGGATGTCCAGGAAGTATTAACAGCATCAAGCATAGTTTCCCCTCCAAGAACTTGTGCAAGCGGAGGAGTTATGGATCTTCCACATGTACAGCCCCAGGTTCTAGAATGCAAGCAGTGACATTCCAGTCTGTTAACACTTATTGACAGGTTTTGGGACAATGTACACTTGATCAGGCAGTGTCCTAAGTTAGTTTTGATGAGACAAGGTTAATAAAATCTGTAAGGGAAAGGTTAGTCTTTTGACAGGGTTTCAATAGTAAGATAATCAAGAAATCATTGAGCCTCAGACAATAGGATTCTGCCCAAAACTTGCAATATTAATTTGTATCATCTGTAAATATCTTCGTTGTTCATTATCATATCAATATCATCTGGCCTTTGGCACATGTATGTATATAATTAGTTAGGTTTAGACTGTATAAGACTTTCTGGAGGGTCAGAGACAAGTGATAACCAGTGAAATAATGCAAATTATGGAGAATAATTAAAATTATGATTAAAGTATGATTGTGTGTGTCAAGAAAGTGATTACATTCTAGTTCAAGTGGAACATTGGAAATGTGTCTTGTTGAGACAAGCCTGCTAAGTTCCAGTCAGGTGTCTGTTGGGGCTGGTCCAACACTCAAATACAGGTGGTTTTCATGACTGGTCTTTTCATCAAGTTTATCAAGTTGACCAGTCTCGGTAAAACTTTATAAGACACCTGCATTGCCATGAAACATGCTACAGTAACGGAACATATATCAATCGATAGAGCAGAAAAAATGGTGCAAGCAGCTATGTATCATTTTGAAAATATTAGAAAATAACAAAGGGTATTTACCAGGCGCGGACTGGCTCAAAGATTTCCACCGGCCAAGTGTCACTGAGAGAGCCCCCAAAAAAGTGTTTATGGATGTTTTAAAAATCTAGTAATTTTGTCATGACCTGTAAATCCCCACAAGTTTTGAATATAATTTTGAACTCAACCAAAATCAAATCTAATTAATACGCAGTCAAGGAATGGCGAGGTGTACTTCTGAATACATGAAAGGCCTTGGAATCATTTTTCTTTTTCCTTGTGTGTAATATATATATATACAGTGCCCGCGAAAAGTATCCGATCACTCAAGAAAATACAATATTTTCCCTTGATATTCAGAGACACGTAATTCACTTTCTATTTGTTCTAGCGACATCTGGTAACTTTGAGGTTGCTCGCTGATATGAGAGCTATCCAACGCATTCTCAAATTAGTGTTCTGGTAGCCTTCGTTGCGGGTGGCTGTGTTTCAAATTTGTCAGATTTCACTGTTTGTGTAAATTTCTTGATATTTTTTTTTTTTTTACAGAAAGTGGTGTAAATAAAATTTATATATAATGTGTGCTAAAAAACAACTTAAGAGTGATTGTCGAGGTGCTATTTTGCTTTGCATGCATGTGGGAAATCACAGAGACAGATAGCTAAGGAATTAAACATATCCCAAAGTACCGTTAATTTATGGGTTTCACGGGCTAAGAACAATGGTGGCCTAACCACGCCAGTCACTAAAAAACGATCTGGCAGACCGAGAAAAACAAATTCGCGAACAGACAAACTTATGAAACGTTTAGTATTGAAAAACCCAACAATAACTGCGAAAGAAATAAAATTTAATATGAATAATTTGTTATCTGGTGTTTCTGAACGAACTATCCAGGAGCGGCTCCAAAAAGAACTCGGATTACCATCTCGCCATGCTGCTAAGAAACCGTTCATTAATGAAAAAATTCGTAAAAAACGTGTCGCATTTTGTAAAAAATACATTCATTGGACTGTTGATGACTGGAAGAAGGTTTTATTTAGCGATGAGTCGACATTTTTGACATTCAGAAGTTGTCCAAAAAAGGTTCGCCAGCCTATTGGCTCAAATAGGATGGACCCTAAATACACCCTAAAGACAATGAAACACCCTCCAAGTGTGATGGTTTGGGGTTGTTTTGGTTACTATGGGCGTGGAAACTTATATTTTCTTCCGAAGAACACAACTATGAATGGTGCACGGTATTTAGCAATGCTACAGGATAAACTTCCAATGGCAATGGCAATCCAAAGGACAAAAACATACATGCATGATGGTGCACCATGTCATAGGGCCAAAATAGTGACAAAATGGATTACTGACAATAAATTTGATATTTTGGATTGGCCTGGTAATAGTCCAGATCTCAATCCGATAGAAAATCTGTGGCTAATAATAAAAAATAAGGTTGAATGCCACGACACTGGCTCAGTCGAAAAATTACAAGAGGCCATCAAAAAGGTATGGTGCAAGGAAATATCAGTGGAAGTTTGTCAAAACTTGATTAAATCCATGCCAAAACGTCTAGAACAAGTCATCCAAACCAAAGGACAGATGACAAAATACTAATATAAGGTTAGTATACATTTAAACATTGTTTTTTATGTAAAAAATACAAATTTCAAGGGTGATCGGATACTTTTCGCGGGCACTGTATATATATATTTTTTTTTTTTTAGTTCAGGAAGAACCGATTCGCCTCTATTTAAAGGGCATATCTCAGCGGAAAAACAAAGAAAAAGTGAGAGGAAAGACAGAGGAAAAAGAAAGGGTGGAGGGGACAGTAGAAGTGGAAAAAGACCAAGGATGACAAGGACTGCAGGGTCGAGCCCCATCATCCTTGGGTGCTAGGGCCGGGAGGGCGCACGTGAAACCTCCAGGAACAAGCACATACAAACGAGCACAAAGAGCACTCAAGAGCACGAGCTTAGAACCCCCTTGCGGGGATATATATATATATATATAAGCACACCGGACAAAAAATTAGTCACCCCTCTCAGAATGTACCTAATAACGTGTGACGGCGCCTCTGGCCTTGATAACCACACGAATCTGGCAAGGCAGAGACTCTACGAGGTTGTGAACTCGCTGGACAGTACACGTTGACACACCAACAAATTGGGCTACTTCAGACATTTTGTGTCCGTGGGCTCTGCCAAACACGATGGCTCCTTTTTGCCACTGAGTAACGTCTGCCACATGACCCATTTTGCAGACTATATCCAACACACTTTGTTCTTCACCACCTCACGAAACAGATCTGATCCTGTGTGCTACGTCACCGCTACTTGTCACTTACCAATGCTACATCAGCGCCCTCTGTGTGACCTTGAACTTCCTACTATCGGTGCTATTAGGGGTGACTAATTTTTTGTCCGGTGTGCTTATATATATGTTCATTACAATATGAAAGTTACTCATGAAAATCATAGAAAACATTGAAGGAGAAAGAGACTTTTTTTCAATCCCAAACTAAACTGTCACTTACTTAAACTATTATAGAGGGGCCCATTATCAACAGTAGGCCACAGGCCTTTCTTCTTTTAGTTACGTCTCTGATAATAATAATATATATATTTATATAGCACACAATATCAATGAATAACGTTTTCAAAGGCGTTTAGAAAAAAGGTATATGAGGAAATTATTGGGGGTGTGGATTGAAGGTTTGGGTATGCAGGTTCTTGGGATCTAGGCTGAACTGGCTGGGCCCTGCTGGCCTTTATTCAGCTCCTAAGATATTTGTGTGTTTAAAGCTTAAAAATATAAAACAATTACTATTTTTTGGTGTATAAGATGCACCCCTATTTTCAAGGCTTTTTTTCAGGAAAAAAAATTAAGACCAACTGCCCAGTTGTCAGAAAATGTTTGTAATTTGCTGCCAGCGAGGCTGACTTTTGTTAAAGCCCTCCATCAAAAGTATGGTGATATGTTTTCTTTCACCCATACTCATTATAAGAAAATAGTATTAAGTATACAGGAGACTATACTATATGTTATGAAACAAAAGTAAATCATTATGCAATACATACTGTTTTTCTTGTTTCAGTGGGTTGGGAAGAGTAGAAACTTAGTGTAAAATTGGCCAAACCAATACATAGTCAGGAGGGACTAAGAGATGATGAATTTTTGTAAAAATCCATCAGTTCTAGCCCATATAAAGGTAATATTATGACCTTCAGTGTATAGGACGCAGGGTGATTTTGAGACCCCTTTTTGTTTGGAAAAAAAGTGCGTCTTATACACCGAAAAATATGGTAGCAATTACTTAAATAAAAATTCAGTACATTACTCAAGTTATAAAGACCAAGAGCAAAAAATTGGCATGCAGCAGAAATGCAACACCACTTAAAAAATATTTACTTTATTTACTTAATTTTATTTTTTGTACCAAAAATAGTGTCCTTGAGTGCTGATTGGTTATACTAGAAATCTCAGAAATGTGTTTGGCAACATGGCAATTTTTAATATATTTATTTAATTAATTTTCAACAAATAAAATAAATATATTATTATAAATTTATTTAAATAAAAATTTATTTAAACAGACATAATTTATCAATGAATAAACTAAAGTTAATAATCCTAAACAATTTAAATATCAATTATTTTACTAGTATTAAAAAAAGTGGAAAATTTTTAATGCCATTTTGTTGCCAATGTATGTTGCCATGTTGGTACTTTTTTTTTACCCCTGTGAACACCCCTGAGGTTTTATGTAGTAATATGTTGAACAAATTTAGTCTGTGCCTGGTACTTACGTATTATCAGGACTACCAAACTGTTTATTATGTATTTTTGCTTGTGTCATTTTCATTTAAACTAATAAAAATATAACTTAACCCAACCAATCACAATTTAACCTAACCAATCATCAAGGGCATTCGGTTGACCTAACTGGGCATTCAATTAACCTAACGGGTTAATATTGGTCATTTCACCTAAATATCTTCTGATCTTTTCGTATTGGGCATTCACTGTCACATTTCAGGCAAGTTAAGGATGAGAGAATAACGCCATTAGCTGGTTAGCTAGAAAAAACAAAAGAAAATGGAAAATGCCCAATTAGGTCAACTGAATGCCTAGTTAGGTCAACTGTATGCCCTTGATGATTGGTTAGGTTAAGTTGTGATATTTTTGTTAGTTTAAACGAAAATGACGAGAGCAAAAATACATAATAAACAGTTTGGTAGTCCTGATAATATGTAAGTACCTAACAAAGTTATGATACTTTGAAGCAGTGTCATTTTTAGCGACATTTAGCGAGAGTTTGAGATATATCTAGCGACATCTGCCAATATTTTTAGCAATTATTGGCATATCTAGCAACATTTGGCAACCCCTTTGGCAATATCACAACTTAAACAGTCATCAAGGGCATACAGTTGACCTCATTAGGCATTCAGTTAACCTACATTAAATATCTTATTTTCAACAAAATCAGAAACAGTACATGAAACGGAAAAGATCCAAATGGTGTAAGCTATGATAGGCCTAGTATCATCTTCATAGTGTCATAACTTTATTTTTTAATATTTTCAAAATGATACAGAGCTACTTGCACCATTTTTTCTGCTCTATCGATTAATATTTGTTTTATTACTGTAGCATGTTTCATGGCAATGTGGGTGTCTTGTAAAGTTTTACCCTAGTCTCTTCCAGCCCCATTTTTGGATGCAACACCTGCCTTGTTGCTTGCAGAAATCCATTACCAACCACACAACTTGGTTTCCCTCACTTTTAATCATTCTCCAGTTAAAGACTAAATTAAATGAAGAATGCATCATTTAGTATTAAAATACATCTAATGAGCAGTGATTAAATGTGAAACCTTTCAAGTGATACTGGTATCTTGTGTTTAGTATTTAAGTTAAACTGAACAGTAAAACTTTACAAGACACCTGCATTGCCATGAAACATGCTACAGTAACGAAACATATATCAATTGATAGAGCAGAAAAAATGGTGCAAGCAGCTATGTATCATTTTAAAAATATTAAAAAATAACGAAGTTATGACACTATGAAGATGTTAGGTAATTATTCGTTTTTATACCCAATCTGTTTTTATGATGAGAACAAACTTTTCTGGTAAATTTTGAGGTGTTTTGCATGAATCTGCCATCTGTTTCATGTACAAATGCGTAGTTTTCGAGATATCATCTTGAAAATGATGCATTTGTACAGGAAATGGATGGCAGTTTCATACAAAACATGGTAATTATGTTGCAAATGACATGGCCTGAAGTTGAAATAAAAAATATATTTTTCAAGTGTATTTTGGTGTGCTCTGTTCAAATATGACCTTCGTTTCTTGTGCAAATGAACAGAAATATATATTTGGGTCATGCAATGACAACTGTATTTCTGTTCATTTGCACAAGAAATGAAGGTCATATTTGAACAAAGCACACCAACATACACTTGAAAAATATGTTAGGTTATACTTTATTATATAAAATTTAGTCAAACATGTTCACCTCAAAATTAACCAGAAAAGTTGGCTCTCATCATTTTTGTTCAAACTAATGAAAATATCACAACTTAATCTAACTAATCATCAAGGGTGTACAGTTGACCTAACTGGGTATTCAATTAACCTAACAGGTTGACATTGGTTATTTCACCTAAATATCTTCTGATCTTTTCGCATTAGGCACTCACTGTCACTTTTTGGGCAAGTTAAGGATGAGAGAATAATGCCATAGTTGATAAAAACATCCAATGCTTTGTCTTCATCTAGGGCACATGATGAATCAAGTTCTCAAAGTTGAAATCACACGAACAGCATGTTATAATTCTATCACAAACACCACCAAACTGAATCCAATTAGAAAAAAAAAAGCAAGAACAAAAACCAACAAATTAATTAAGTAGCAGAGTAGCGAAAAAATAGCCTAATCAGGAAAAATATTTTATGAAAAAAGTACATTATAGCCAAAACAGGAAATATATTTTATTAAAAAAAGTATATTTGAACAAATTTGCACAACGTAAGATATATATTTTCTTAGTAAGTTTTGAATGGCAATTCAATATATTGTACTGTTTTAACTGCGCATGAGTGGGTGAAAAGACTAAGGGTCATTCTCTGTCAGATCAACCAAAAAAAATTGAAATTAACACCCTCATCTCTCATATTTTGCTGAAATTTGGTTTATAGGGAGTTTGTGAGCCCTGAATCCATTTCTGAAATTATAAGGTCAATCCGACCAACGGTTCAAGAGATATGACCTCGGGCAATTTGAGGTCACTCGCGAGGTTACTAACATTTGGCGAGCCATAACTTGGGTAATAATTGTCATAATTATATAAAAGTATATATATTTAGAATCAGAAAATGACAAGGAATCCAAATATGCAAGTTTTAGAACTCTAGGTTGAAAAATAAAAAAGTTACACTGTAACCAAAATTTGAGGTCACGATTTGACCTCTGGGGTATCAAATGAGAATTTTTTTTTTAAATGTAAAAAATGAAGGCATAGGCATTGGCTATTAGAATCAGCAAAAAAAAGTTTGTTTATGTTAGTATTTTTCATGTAACTAACATATAAGTGAACACCATATTCATAAGTTGTGCGTCAATTCTACCTATTTTTTCACACTTAAGCTCATAATTTGACCTATAGAAATTAAAATTACATTTTTTATAGATATAAAAAACAAAGTCAGAGTTCTTGACTAATAGAAACAATCATAAAAAGTTTGTTTATGTTGGTACTTTTCATGTAACTAACTTATAAGTGAACACCATATTTATAAATTGCTTGTCATTTCAAGGAATTTTTATATCTTAGCTATCAATTTGACCTCAAGCTCCAAGAATTTAATAAAAATTGTATTTCACTGCTAATCTACACTGGCAATAATAGTTATAATAGTGAAAGGGGAAGACTAAGCTCACATGTAGCCTAAACAAACCTGTTGAAACATGTTGCTACTTGTCTAAGTGCAGAATCAACACAGTTGCAAAATTCCTTGTCTACAGGTTAGTACAGTTCCAGCCAGCACTGTGGGTGGCTGGTGGGTATGGTGTTTTAATGAGCCTCAGAGACTATCAAGGCCTAAAATATTAAGTGTGTATAGCTATATATTTTATAAAAAATAATATTACCTAATTGTAAATCCTATATCTTTACAGATCAAAATACAATGGTTCGGCACTTGAAATACTGCCAGGACCCTATTCAAAAACACAAGAAACGCATAACAATCAATCTTAGAAAAGTGACTGATGTACTTGTTGAAAAATGTGCTGGAAGAGTGAAAAAAGACTCATTGTTATGTGTGAACTGCTGGACACTGATAATGAAAAACCCCACTATATTTAGTACCACTGAAAACAACGAGTCTGAGCAGGATTCAAATGAATCATCTACTATCAGTGGCTTGAGTAACATCTCTTCAATTCAAGATCTGGACAATGACAGTGATTGCTTGATAAAGGAAAATCCTTCAACTTCAGTTGAACCAGTTCTAGCATTTCTGGACCAAACACCAGTTAAAAAAAGTAAGTAATAAATTAATATAATAACTTATACTTTACTACAAGGTCTGTTTGATCTACTATATAGCCAATTATATAGCATTTAAGGTACTATAATTAATATTTAATTACTAATATTCAGGTGTGTGAAACCTTTTTTCTGTTCTTTTCAGAAGGGCTGTCATTAAGCCAGAAAAAGCGCAAGGCTCGTGGTAAGCTATCATCTGCTCAGAAACACCTGAAGGAGAGGCTAGAACTCAGTTATGGTGTTCAAATTACCGAGGAGGTAAGTGATACTTCAAAACCTGAAACTAAATCTGAAAAACATCTAGACAAATTAATGAATGAATTGAAACAGTCATTCCTGGAGAGCAAATGTCACCATCACAAACTACAAATATTGACACTCTCACCATACACAATTGAAAAAACAGCTAGTTTCTTTCAAACTACAACATACATGGTGAAAAGAAGCCATTCACTTAAATCAGAACATGGAATCCTTCCGAAGATTCCACTAATGAGCAAAGGAAAAGTGATATCTGAAGAACACAAAGATATAGTTAGAAGATTCTATGAGTCAGAAGAGGTTAGTCGTATGTGTCCTGGCCAAAAGGATTGCGTGAAAGTTATCAGTGCTGAAGGTGCAATGAAGGTGCAAAAACGATTGGTCCTCTGGAATTTAAGAGAGATGTTTGAACTATATAAAAATGATGAAAAGAATCCCAAAATAGGATTTTCCACATTTGCAAAATTACGGCCATCATATTGTGTGCTTGCTGGTAGTGGTGGGACTCATTCTGTCTGTGTCTGCACATACCATCAAAATCCAAAATTGCAGCTGGCTGCATTGGGAGAAAGAGGTCTTTCATACAAGGATCTTATGGATTACAGTGTCTGCAGTACAGAAAGAGAGACTTGCATGATGCAACTTTGCAATGATTGCCCAAGAGAAGAGGGTGTCCTGGATTTTCTTGAGTTACTTGACAGTGTGAAATCAGCTCCAAATGAAATATCTTACAAGCAATGGGTGACTGTTGACCGTTGTACAATGGTTGATAAGGTGGAGCCACTTCATGATACTTATCATCCCTAAGCATGAAAATATCCCGCATGGTTCGTCATCACTTTGTTGCTCAGCAACAATCACAGTACTTCAAGCAGTTGAAAGAAACACTACCACCTCAGAGCGAGGTAGTTATAGTAGGTGATTTCTCTGAGAATTATTCTTTCATTGTCCAGGATGCTGCCCAAGGGTTTCACTGGGACAATTCACAGTGTACAGTTCACCCTTTTGTCATCTATTATAGATCATCTGCAGACCAGGAACTTAGCCATTTTAGTGTCTGTTTCTTATCTGCATCACTAAAACACAACACTATAATGGTTTACTCATTCATATTGAAGCTTATGACATATGTTAAATTCAGATGCCCACAATTGAAGAAGGTGCACTATTTCTCAGATGGATGTGCTGGCCAATATAAGAACAGATACAACTTCACAAATCTCTGTTACCATGAAGAGGATTTTGGTCTGTCTTGTGAATGGCACTTCTTTGCTACATCCCATGGCAAAAATACATGTGATGGGATTGGAGGAACAGTGAAAAGAGCTACTGCTCGTGCCAGTTTGCAGAGAACTACAGAGAGGCAAATTCTTACACCAGAACACATGTTTCAGTTTTGTGAAGAAAACTTGAGCAAGAAGATAATTTTTTCTTTGTAACTACAGCTGATTTGAAAGATGCAGAAGAACGGTTGGAACATCGATTCAAGGATAGTAGGGCTATTCCTGGAACTCAGAAATATCATAGATTTGTTCCCCTAAACAAGGAAGAACTGATGGTGTATCCCATTTCAAGTGGCATTGGAGAAAAGAAAAGAATAAGGAAAAGTCATTTTACTAATGAACCTGCAATGCTTGGTAACCTAAAATGTGTCAAACCAGGAGAGTATGTTGGCTGCATTTATGACATGCAAGTTTGGTATGGAATTGTGGAGGAATATTGTGAAGAGTTTGATGATTTCACTGTGAACTTTCTACATCCCTCTGGGTCATCAGGATCAAGTGCATATTATTATCCATCAAACAAGGATTCATGTGCAGTGCCAGGACATCATATATTAACTGTAATGAGTTGTCCTACCCTAAGAGGAGGCAGCAGAATTCAATACATTTTTCCACAAAAAGAAATTGATGAGAGCATCGAGCATGCAAAAATTGTATTAGGCTAGCACATGAATCCTCTAAGTAGGTCTTCCCCTTTCACTATTATAACTATTATTGCCAGTGTAGATTAGCAGTGAAATACAATTTTACATTTTTTGCCTTTGTTTTTATATCTATAAAAAAATGTAATTTTAATTTCTATAGGTCAAATTATGAGCTTAAGTGTGAAAAAATAGGTAGAATTGACGCACAACTTATGAATATGGTGTTCACTTATATGTTAGTTACATGAAAAATACTAACATAAACAAACTTTTTTTGCTGATTCTAATAGCCAATGCCTATGCCTTCATTTTTTACATTTAAAAAAAAAATTCTCATTTGATATCCCAGAGGTCAAATCGTGACCTCAAATTTTGGTTACAGTGTAACTTTTTTATTTTTCAACCTAGAGTTCTAAAACTTGCATATTTGGATTCCTTGTCGTTTTCTGATTCTAAATATATATACTTTTATATAATTGTGACCATTATTACCCAAGTTATGGGTCGCCAAATGTTAGTGACCTCACAAGTGACCTCAAATTTCCCGAGGTCATATCTCTTGAACCGTTGGTCGGATTGACCTTATAATTTCAGAATGGATTCAGGGCCCACAAACTCCCTATAAACCAAATTTCAGCAAAATCTGAGAGATGAGGGTGTTAGGCACTGGTTGATCTGACAGAGAATGACCCTATTGTCCCTCAGAACTTGTTTAATAATGCCCCACTCAGACTTAGAACATGCACTACACACCAGACTGTTTTTTATTCTAGTGAGTGGGTGACATGAATGTCACCCAGTGAAGAAAATTTGTTGCCCAGTAAATGAAATTTTAGAGTACTGGGTGACAAGGAATTTTCAAAATTTATAAAAATAGAATTGTCTTGGAAGCTATATAAATACATATAATACATACACATATGCCATAATTAGAACTGTTTATCCTAAATGTAAATATGAAATTTACATTGAATATTTATATATAGATAATGCTAGTGTTATTTCAGACCACATGGGGATGGTGGCCTGATTAGAGAACATCTGGATCCATAGTATCCTTAATCCAGCAGCGTGCAGGGACTGGTTTGGTCTGGTTCACCCAAACTGATTATTAAATTTTGATTGATCACTGAACCATTTGTTTGTTTTCAACAAATATTTAAGTCTAAAAATTTATTTATATCTAAATTTTTTTTCATTTTTTCAGGATTTTATAGAAAAATATAGGTAGTATCACAAGCAGTAGTTGTTTCAATATTTATTTATTTTTTGATGAGAAATTAGTTTTAGATAATTAATGTCATTAGTGAGTATAAAGAATGTTAAATAATTTTTGCCAAAATGGGTTACTTTGTCCATCACATTGAACGGCAAATTATTTGTGCCATTTTTAGCTAGTCAGCATTCCACAGTAACAAATCCTTCTGATCTGAAAATTTGCTCCTAGGGTCAAAATTTATTGTAGATTTCAAAACTCACATTACTAGAGCTCTAGGAAGTATAGATTTTCTATAAAATATCCCCAAAGTAGGCTTCAAATTATATTTTGATTCCTGGGAAGCCACTTTCAGAAAATTATAGCTCTGGATTTACTTGACTCTGTGAGCTTTTGTTAGAAACCAAGAAAGTACTGCCCATATGCTACAAAATGTTTCAATCCAGATCTTCTACCTGTTCTAGTTGCTGAGATATAAGGCATCAAAAATGGCCGAAATTAATTTGTGACAAAAATGTCCCATTTTAAAGCTCAAAATGATCATGTGGGACAGCTCGCACCATACTCTAACAAAAACCAATGAAAAGAGCATGTCCTGAAATACTAGGGCCTAGTTTTTTATTTTGGTGTCTTGCTTTTTTGTAGGTTTAGTAGAGCTTTGAAATTTTGTTCCATGTGATGTTTCTAGCATTATATTTGTTAATTTATTTGCACTCCTGCATTGGTCCATGGTGGCTAAGCCACTGCCAATTTCTCTAATTGATAACTATTAAAGATGAAGATAATTTATTAATACAAAGGAGTCTGTTTCAGTTTTTTGAGAAATTGGCAACCCCATCACCAAGGGGCCACGCCTGACAGCCATGCAGGTCCAGCCACAGGTCCCACCCACCCACCCAACTCATCTTTCTTTACTTTCTAACTGGATCCAGAACTGTGCAACTCCTTTTCAAAGCTTTCAAACAAATTTTCTATAGTAGACAAGGTATTCCCTGGCAGCATGCACCCTCTTCCCATGGCACTCGGTGTAGGAGTAGGAATAGTTGTCAAGATATGCTGCTCTGGAATCCAAGAAGTGTCTTTCCTAGATGGCCGCTGAAACTGTCGTGCTGGCCCATGAGGGTGCATAAATGTAATTAATGCATCTATTTCTTCCTCATAGACTTCACAAATGTTTTCAAACCACCACAAATCATCATAAATGCATGCCACATATTGGCCTGGTTGCAGTTTCAACTGTCATTGATCAATGTCACTGTATATTCCAACATTGGCCACAAAATAACATGTAGATCTTGAAACTCGGTTAACTTGAATCTGTTTATCATTTACTGGAACAAAATGATGATTTTCTCGAGTTCTAGCTACTGTATGCCCATGATTAAATCTTGTTTCCTGTGCTTCTCTCTCTGCTTCTATTTCATCAGTTGAAACAAAAAAGAATGTAATTCCGTGCACATCTTTTTGGCAAAATTCAGAGAGATTGGTAGGTGTGAGAATCTGACTAGTTACTGGTCTTTGCAAGCTGGCATGAGCTGCCAATCTTTTCACAGTGCCCCCTACACCATCACATGCTGATTTTCCATGGCTGGTAGCAAAAAATTTCATTCTGCTGTTATCCCACCAAAATCTTTGCTGTGCCAATAAGGTTCATGAAATTTTTGTAGTTTTTGTACTGGCCTGCAGCACCATCACTGAAGTAATGAATGTGCTTGATTACTTCAAAATTTTCTTTCAGAAAGACATGTACTGCAATAGTATCATGCTTCAGACAGTCACTGATGACACAAAAACATTCACTTCTAATTTCAGCTGAAACTTTGTGATACATTACAAAAGGATGCAGTATTGCTTGGCTGTTTTCCCAGTGAAAACCTTGCGCTGCATCTTGTACCACAAAAGAATAGTTCTCTGCAAAATCCATTAAGATTATTGCTTCTTTAGGTTTTATTTCCTCCTTTAGGGACTTCAGGTGAGCACTTTGGTGATTTGAAACGTAATGATGACCACAAAGGAAGATAATTTTTGAAGTCAGTTCTGTGATAAAATCCTCTACTGACAACTGTTTCATAATCAAGGTGTCCCTGTCAGTGTGAACCCATTGTTTATATTCAATCATTTCTTGTGGATCCATTTCTGCTTGTTCTGTAAAAATAGCTGAAAGGTGATCTAGTGCTGGTGCTCCAGGGCACGGTTCACACCGTTGTAGCATACAGTCTTTTGACTCCAAATTGCACACACATTTTTGCATCAGTGTTTTGTAATCCTCATGAATATCAGTTCCAGCCAACATCAGTTTCACATTTTGGTGAATTGTACATACACAAACACTGTGTACCCCTGCTACACCAACTGTCACACACCACTTTGGTCGAAGTTCACAGAACTTAGAGAAGCCAATTTCAGGTCCATTTCAATCTTTGTAAGCAATGTACATTTCTTTCAAATTGCTGAGCAGCAGTCTTTTTTGTTTTTGAAGCTCTTTTCCATCGATCCTGACAGACACCCAAGCTTTCTTACCTGGGCACATCCGGCTGAATTCATCATCATCATAAAACTTTTGAACTTTTACTACTACTTCCTCAATCCTCAGGCAGTGTTTTTCCTTTTTTTTTTCCTGGCATTGCAAGAATACCTGACTGCTTTCAACTTCCTGGCTGTTTTAACCATTCAAAGAGAAACTCCAAATTCTTCTGATGTTTGTTGTATAGACCAACTGTTAGGCTCCAGAGTTAGAATCTGCAGTTTCCTTTCTTTGTCTGATAATTCCATTTGGCTTTTCAATTCTTCCAACAGTATTTCATAATCTTCACAATTTCTGCACCTCTTCTGACTTGTGCTAGCTTCCGTTTCACCCACATCAATCCCTGTAAGAGCTGCCATTTTCTGACCAATAGCTTCTTATGCTTGTCTTGTCTTTCTTTTGACATATCCTGGGAAATCTCTCTTGCTCACTTTTTGTGGCTTTACAGGGGAAATGTCAAGTGCTGAACAGCTGGTGTCTAGTTTCTGCTTTTGTGCTTCTGGTGGATCAAATGATTCACTTGATGATGTTGAACTGATTCTTTGTATTTCAGCCCTCTGTTTCCTGCAATCAGGACAAAGTTTCTGTCCAGGCTTGGTCTTTGCCAGTCTCTTCCTTCAACAGTTGAGCTGTTGCAATGTCAATTGCCTGAAGTGATTTTTTGGGTAATGTTGATTTATGGTATTCAAATGGGTTGCAACAGTGCTTCTGCAGACTCTCATATCTGGTCAAAAGAAGCTGTTTATGGTGCAAGCATATGCATGCATCTTCCTTAAATTAGACTTCTTCTTATCCTGTTCGAAGAAAAAGTAGTTGTCTTTCCTGAACTGTCAGCTCTGTGAACAGTTTCAAACCACATTTTCTGGAATATGTTTTCAGGTGACACTCTGTTCCCTCTTTATTTCCAATAGTACAAGCTTCCAGTTTTCTTTCAGTTTCCATGGGTTCCCTCACATGAACACTACTAGTATCTGATGATTTGGCCATTTTCAGTTTTGATCTGAAAACAATAATAGTCATGTATTACATGTTTAACATAAATAAAAATATTATGTATAGCCTAGTACATAGCACCTAGTCCTGCACTATATAATCGGTAATAAGAACAAAAGAAAAATAAAACATTGTGCCAATGAAATAACAATTATAACACTAGAAACATCAAATAGAACAAAATTTCAAAGCTATACTAAACCTACAAAAAAGCAAGACACCAAAATAAAAAACTAGGCTCTAGTATTTCAGGACATGCTCTTTTCATTGGTTTTTGTTAGAGTATGGTGCGAGCTGTCCCACATGATCATTTTGAGCTTTAAAGATGGGACATTTTTGTCACAAATCAATTTTGGCCATTTTGATGCCTTATATCTCAGCAACTAGAATGGGTAGGAAGATCTGGATTGAAACATTTTGTAGCATATGGGCAGTACTTTCTTGGTTTCTAACAAAAGCTCACAGAGTCAAGTAGATCCAGAGCTATAATTTTCTAAAAGTGGCTTCCCAGGAATCAAAATGTAATTTGAAGCCTACTTTGGGGATATTTTATGGAAAATCTATACTTCCTAGAGCTCTAGTAATGTGAGTTTTGAAATCTACAATCCATTTTGACCCTAGGAGCAAATTTCCAGATCAGAAGGATTTGTTACTGTGGAATGCTGACTAGCTAAAAATGGCACAAATAATTTGGTGCTCAATGTGATGGACAAAGTAGTCCATGCTCTTGGAGCTCTAGTGACAGAACCACAAGAGATATAGAACTAACACTTTGCAGAACTTCTTTTAAGGCTTAAAGGAATCTGTGAGCAAAGTTAGAACAAAATCTGATATGGTGAGGTGGGGCACTTTTCCAAAATTGGTCCACTTGACATGGAATGACCCTAATATATTAGAACTTAACGAGTTTAGGAAGTCAGATAGACTCATTTTTTTCAACTATTTTACCATTTTTTCCTTAGACAAAATAGAATAGTATAAATTTGTAGAATAATAACAATTATCAAATATTAGGAGTGATAAATGCAGTAACATTTCAAGAAATTTAAACCATGGTAAACAAATCAAAATTTTCCCAAGATACATTAAGGAGGTATAAAAAGAGAATATTTACAGGATTAAAATCCGTGTCTTCATCATATTCAGAGAAAGTTAGACTTTATTAATGAAAAAAGTCTTTTATGCAGTAATTGCATGAATTATACATCAAGCAATCTAGACTTGATTTTAAGTCTTCAGGCAGGGGAGACAAAAGGAACACAAACTCGAGGGATCTTGTGAAAGAGATACCCTCCAGTCACTCTGGAGATAGCAATTCAAATAAATCCTCAATCAGTAATAATCCCGAAACAGCAGCAGTTCATATGAAAGACATTCTTCCTTTGGTTATAGAAATACCTGTAAGATCCAAGTAAGATCCACCCTTGGCTTTGTTGTTTGTGTTCTACTTTTTTCTTCTTTGTTCATGCTTGTCTACATAAAAAAACAGGACTTAGATGTGTGTACAATTATTCATACACAGTTTTTGGCTTGTAATTAATAATAATCTATTCAAATTTCAGAAGGCTTAAGTAAAAAACGAAGGGAATCAAAAAGTTCATCAAAACTTCAAGGAGTTATTACTGGTGTCAAAAGAAAGCTGGAAGCTATTTACCAAACTGATATAACAGTGGATCCAGATAATAGTGCAGAAAATAAAACTAAGGAAAGACTTCAAAGGTATAGTACCTACTATGTATCATATTGATATTTTTCTTTTAAATTTTATTACCACACAGTTACATTTCCACTGATTCTTTTTACTTAGAATTTACCTGATTAATACATTTCAGTATGCAGTGAATGTTTGCCCAGTTTTATTTATGGTATAGTACTCCAGCTATTTATAGTGCACATTTCATTATTTACAGGTATAAACAGATGATGGGAGAATTAGTGATATCATATAAAACATCAAATTATTCTGAAAAGATGCAAGTTCTCTCATTATCCCCCTCCACAATTAAAGAGACAAGAATTATTTAGAGCCTCAAATAGAATGATAAAGAAAAGGAGAAAACTGAAGAAACAATTTGCTATTCTCCCGAAGTACCAAATATGAGCAAAAAGAAAGTAATAACAAAAAGATAAGGAGAAAGTAAGAGAGTTCTTTGGATTAGATGAAGTAGGTAGGTAATGCCTAGGTAAGAAAGACTGTATTAAAATTAGAGATGTAAATGGTGAAAAAATACAACAAAAAAAGGCTTCAATTGGGAAATTTGAAAGAATTATTTGAACTTTATAAGAACAATCAGGATAATCCCAAAATAGGATTTTTTTAGTTTTGCCAACCTTAGGCCTCCATACTGTATATTAGCAGGTCGAAGTGGAACACATTTTATATGCATATGTACATACCACCAAAACCCTAAATTACAACTGGCTGCTTTAGGAGAGCATGAATATATAAAGATTTAATGGAGTGTGCAGTCTGCAGCACAGAAGATGCAAAGTGCATGATGCATAAATGCCAAAATTGTGATGGTTAAAATGCTATTAACTTTTTTCTGGAGTTACTAGATAACATTGAAACTTGTGGGGATGAAATTCAGTATAAAGTTTGGGTTAGCATAGATTGATGTACAATGGTGGAAAAGACAGAGTTTATCTGACTACCTAAACTCATTAAAGTTCTAATATATACAAATTAAATTTACACCATTGCATAGCCCATGAACAAACCAAGTATTCTCGAGATGTGAAAGGATCTTTAAAGTTAGACAAGTCAGTATTAGTTCAAGATTTTTAGTCCAAGATGTAGCTTAAGGTTTCCATTGGGACAACTCTCAATGCACTCCTCATCCTTTTGTTATGTACTGGAAGTCATGTTTAAATGACCAGATAAAACATCAAAGTGTTTGCTTTTTGTCTGACTCAACTAAGCATTCTACAGCAATAGTTCATACTTTCCTGTCAAAGCTACTTCTTTATCTAAAAATGTTGTTCCCAGACTTAAAAGAGGCAAGTTATTTTAGTGATAGTTGTACTGAACAATATAAGAATCCATTTAATTTTATCAATTTGTGCTACCATTAAGAAGACTTTGGATTAAAAGCTGAATGGAACTTTTTTGCCATAGCTCATGGAAAAAAATATGTGATGGTATAGGTAGCACTATAATGCAAGTTGTGGCAAGAGCAAGCCTTCAAAGAACTGTGTTTGAGTTTTGTCAGAAGAAGCTCAGTGATAAGATTGTTCTTCTTTGTAGAATCCATTGAGGTGGAGAAAGATAAACTTAAATTAGAAGAAAGATTTAAGCTGTCCAAAACAAGTACAGTAGAAGTCCAAAAATCCAAATGGCTCGGGGATTAGGGCGGTTCAGATTTCTGGAAAATTTGGATTCTCAGGCGGTAACCTTAAAATTCACGTTACAAAGGGAATAAATAAAAAAAGAACATGTAAATATTGCTAATGTAATGCGTAAATAAAACAGAAATGCTTATTATGGACATTCAGTAATATAATTAGCAAACATTGCGTCCGTACATATTTTAAATAAACAAAAACAAAAAAATCGTAAACATCCATTACACACACGTAAACACAAACATTTTCATTCACTCAATTCGATCGCATCGTCCGCATCTGACAATCTGTTTGTCGATCGACCACTTTTATCTGCAGACGCATCTACTGGTTTAACTCTAGCTTCACGTAAATAATTACGTATATCGCCTTGCTTTCGATTCTGTATTTTTTTCTTAATGAAATCATTCCCCACGATATGCACACGCATGACATCTTGAAGATCAAAATTATGGTTCTGCTCGATAAATTGAATATATTTATCAAGGTGTACTTCTGCAGCAGCCCAGAATATTTTTTCTTCTTCAACTTTATCTCCCTCTCCGCCAGATTCTTCATCACATTTCTCTTTTCTATTGGGACTCGTTACGCTTGCAATGATGTCTTCATCAGTGATTGTTGATGTTACTTCCACCCCATCTTCAACGCATATCCACTCTTCCATGTCTTCAGCATTAAGTTGCTGTAGAGGGCTTTTATACATAGATATTTTTGCATTTTCCATGAGCAAGTTTACTTCATCTAATCTCTGCCTTACGTTAAATCCTTCAAAACTTTCGTCGTCATCATCACTCGGCAGATCAGTGAACATCACATTGGGCCATAATTTTCGCCATGCACGCGAAAGAGTTTCAGGCTTGACTGCATTCCATGCGGTTGCGAGTGCATAAATCGCATCTTTAATTGTGAAACTTCGTTGAAATTCTGTCGGCTGGATATTTTGATGCATCATTTTGGTCATAAATTCGTTTTTATAATGACACTTTAAATTCCGTATCACTCCTTGATCCATGGGTTGGATCAGCGATATTACATTTGGTGGCAAATAACGCATAAATATTCCCGCAATCGGACACTAATTTTGATTCATGTGGGTTAGGGTGCATCAAAATCACCAATGACAAAGTTTCACTTTGTCCCTAAGTTAGAAATGTTCCAATGGTTAAGAAAACCTACTATGTGAATTATTTTTGGATTTGAATGCCATTTATGGGGTCCACACAGACTTCCTATATGCACACCAACCCCACAGTCATTCTGTGATTTGAGATCCAAATAGTAGAAGTTTAAAGATTTTGTTCACTACAAAAATCAGCCTAAGAACATGTAAGTGATATTTCTAAAGGTCATATATATACTTCTAAAAAGTGATAGAAACTTCTATAAAGTGATAGTACCTCTAGAAAGTGATAGAAACCTCTAGGAAGTGGTGGAAAGTTATAGAATATTCTAAAAGGAACTGCAATGTATAATCTGATATGCAAGTGTTTATGATAAATGTGATTTTTGTGTGTTTATGTTAAATGTTTATGTGCAAGTGTTTACGTTAATAAATTTTGTGTTCTCTTTACACCTGTCGTGCATTATGGCCAGTTCAGGTAGCACAAATGATAAATATGCTGTTAAAACTCGTCAAACTGCTGCCATTTATGGTCTTGGTGCTGGAATCAGCGATGCAGATGCAGAGATAACAGGATCTAGGCTGCCAACATGTGAGCAAGTGTTGCGATGCTACATGTTTCATCAGCAAGAAGGTCTACCGTTTAACCGTACAAAATGGAACAATGCTAAATTTGTCTTGCAAAAAGTTATTCCATTTTATCAGAAAGGCAACATTTCCATGATTACCGAGAAGAAAGCTGTTGAAAAAATTATAGCACTATCTGCAAAAAATGCAAAACTTAGGGAACTTCCAGTGGATTGGCGTTCTTCGCTGGTGCAGTTGCGAAGCTTAATGGGATCGAAAAGGAGTTACAAGAAACATTTCAGTTTTGGCCAAGGAATGCTGAGCAACTCATAAAAGATCCTGAAGATCTGGAGTTCTTGCGGTCAATGAAATCAGGCAGAGTCGCATCGTTTGGAAGCCATGACAAGAAGCTCGCATCAAAAGTCCAAAGAAAGCAGGAAAAGGAAATGATGCAAGCAGAACAACAGCTTAAAGCTCATAAAGCCCAAGCATCTACAAGCAAAGTTCAGATTGAGAACAGTGAGGAAAGCAACAGTGATATTGAGGATGAAGAGGGTGATATAGAGGATTACAAACCAAAAACACAAAAAACTCGCCAAGCAACTCGTTCAGGAACAACTGCTTTTATAAGTCATGACATACTCAAATCCCATAGGATGGTTTCCCTGTCTACACGCACGAAGATCACACTGGCCCAACAGGCAGCATTTACCAAAGCCATCATTAAGGAATTAGGAGGTGACACAAAAAATGTTTCACACTCATATTCTACCGCCGACAGAGCAAGACGTAAGGTTGGTGAAGAGCTTGCATCATCGGTCAAAGAGTCCTGGGTTCCACCACAGTTCCTGTCTCTTCACTGGGATTCTAAACTGATGTCAACTCTGTCATACCAAACTAAAGCTGAAGAGAGGCTCACTGTAGCAGTTGGCAATTCCTATGACATCAAACTTCTTGGTGTGCCTTCCTACAAGCCAAATACAGATCAGCCAGCTGGTCAAAGCATTGCTAATCTCACCATGGAGCTTCTCCGATCATGGAATTGTGTTGACTCAGTAGTGAACATGACTTTTGACACAACAGCTAGTAACACTGGTCATGTGAGTGCTGCCTGTGTAGCCTGCACCAGGACATAGGTCGAGCTTTACTGTGGTCAGCTTGCCGGCATCACGTTGGCGAGGTAATCCTTACACAAGTCTTCAATGATCTGAAAATAGAACCACCAATGTCACTAGAAGTTACCATATTCTGTCAGTTCCGAAAGCATTTAGACACAGTTCAACACAACAATAATCAGGCACTTAATTTTTTGGATGGTACCTCTTATTCAGATGATGTACAAACCATAATCCATGACTATAGGGCCAGAGCGATTTCATGCGCGCAGTCTGTTGTGAAGCATCAATATCAATGTGATGACTACAAAGAATTTTCTGATCTTTGTTTGCTCTACTTGGATGGGACAAGTAGAGAGTTTTCATTTCGACGTCCTGGTGCTGTACACAAGGCTAGGTGGATGGCCAAGTTTCTCTACTCCATTAAGATGGTGCTGCTGGAGGAGCAGATCAGCTCTCTTCCCTCTGGAACCATTACCACGGAAGCACAACAACCCAAACTGCGAGAGTTTGTCAACTTTGTTTGCTTGCTGTACAGCTGGTGGTGGATCACCTGTTCAAGCGCGGTCGAGGCTCCATGGAATGATCTGTCTTTACCAAGACATCCTCAGATATGAAAAACTCAGCCCCAGCATATCATCTAGTGCGATAAAAACTCTCAAGCATCACCTATGGTACCTGACTGCTGAGATGGTACCTCTTGCGCTCTTTAATGATGCAGTCCCTGAAGCTGAACGCCGCTATCTGGCTGAGAGACTTATAGCAGTAAAGCCAGCACAAGATCAGGCATCTTTACCACAACATCGATTTGGTACGGGATTTGGGAAACCCAAATTTCCAAACTCCATTTCCAGCACGACAAAGCTTGGCGACTTAATCAACAAAGATTCATGGTACATTTTCTCTGTTCTGGAACTTGACAGTTCTTTCCTGACTCATAATATCGAAAATTGGCCAGAATTAGCTTCCTTTCAAACATCCAGAGAACACATCTCGGCAGTTAACGTCGTAAATGATTGTGCTGAGCGTGGGGTGAAGCTAAGTTCTAATTTCCTCATGGCTGCCAGATCAGAACAACATTACCAAAATGTCCTACAAGTTGTTGAATCCGACAGAAAGAAGCTTCCTAATCTTCGAAAGAGAAAAACTGGAGACTAAACTAATTGTTCATGTTCATTTACAGCTCTTGAACATTTTTTATTAAAGTAGTGTTCTTTTGACTTTGACTTGCTTGTATCACCAATAATGTATATAGTATCAATAATATAATGTATAAACCAGATTGTAATGTCAGACGTCAGAAAGTAATGTAGAAATCAATGCAATGTATCCCTGTTTTGATTATTAATACATTTTTACTGGTTCTGATACTTTTGCAAACACGGAAACCGGGATATAAAATGTTTAATTTTTTGGTCAATTTAACTCCAATACTAAATATTGCATCAATGATGTGGACCCCCTAGATGACCACATAAATCTTTGAAATTTGGCCATATGTGCTATTTCAGGCATTGGAACACAGTAATCATAGGGACAGATTGAAATAAAACTTTTTGAAAAATCATGGGAAATTTGATGCACCCTAATGTGGGTGGGCGCTACAGTTATCCAGAAGTAACAGACACACTGCAGTTGCATGTTTTCCCAATTTCTTTAAGTTTTGACGAACTGAAGGAACAAAATCATTAAAAAACCAGTCCTGAAATAAATCCTTATTTATCCACGTACTTTTTTGGGCTTTATAGGTCACAGGCAAGTGTACAATTCCTTTCAATGTACGTGGATGCTGATATTTTCCAACCACTAACTGTTTTATCCTATGCTGACCCGAAGCATTTGCACATGTAAGAATGGTTATTCTCTCTCTATTTTGTTTAAAACCTGTAGCACTCTTTTCTTCGCATCCAGCCAAAGTTTTTGTGGGCAAGCATTTCCAATAAACTCCAGTCTCATCACCATTATAAATTTGATCGGCTGACAGATCAAGGTCATTAACAATTTTTTCAAATGTTTTGGTGTAGGCTGTTGCTGCTTCAGTATCTGCAGAATGCTTTTCTCCCGCAATATCCAGTTGTCTAATTCCATGACGACTCTTGAAATTACGAAGCCACCCATCACTAAATATACATTCAGTTTCGATCTTCATCTGTGCCTTGAAAAACTTAGCCTTGGCTATAAGCATAGGCCCGGATATTGCCATGCCTTCCGATCGTTTCAGCAGAAACCATTCATGCAGCACTTTATCCAGATTTTCTAATTTTGGCTTATGTAGTGATTTTCTTTCTGCTATTTTATTGTCCGGCACAGACGATGTGGTAAATTCTAAAATTTTAGCCTTAGCTTTCTTGTCATGAATCATAGTCTTCCCAACATTATATTTTTCCATTAAGGTAGCTGAGCTTACATCACATTCTAGGCTCTTAATTATTTTGAGTTTATCACTAAATTTCAACATAACTTTCTTTCTTTTCTGAACACCACGAAGAGGATCAACTTTTGGAGCCATTACTGTACTATGGGTTAGTAAATGTAAAATGTTTATGAATAAATGGACGAATATTTATACGTATACTGTAGCAACTTGTTCACAGTGTGGATGTGCAGCAGAGACTGGCGCGAAAATGTTCGTGCCATGCGTTCATTCACATGCAAGAACGAACGTGCGCATACGCATCAGCGTCGCTAAATTTAAATTTCAACAGTTTTAAAATGTTTGGATTCTCGGGCAGTTCAGATTCTTGAGGTTCGGATTTTTTGACTTTTACTGTATATGAAAGATCTTATGAAAAAGCTAATGTTTGACCAAGAAATAGTGAAGGAGCAGGAAAATTCTGAGCTTCATTGGAAAGTTGATTTTGAGGTTTTAACAACTGTCAATTATGTTGCATGTATATATGATGATAATTATGGTTAGGGATTGCTGAAGACTACTCAAGGAGAGTACAATGATTATCTAATTAATTTCTTACAACCTTCTTCTATTGTCCCAAGTTATAGCTTCCCAATGGAAAAAGATTCATGCTATATACCACTTGAAAACATAGTGCACATGATGAGCACACCAAAGTTATCTTAAAGGTGGTGTAAGAATTAAATATCCTTTCAATAAAAAGGAATTAATGGAGAGTTTATGGTGAGCAAGGCTTCTTTCTTCTACAGGCCAACTAAGGATTAATGTATACATAGCTTTGTAAGAGTGTAAGATACACCCAATATAAAAGCTAGTATGTAAGCCTAGGTTGGTGAAGATTGATCAGTTCCAAGCCTACTGTTACGTACTTAACCTAAACAAAGTGTACAGATTGTAATCCAAGACCTACTTTTCTGTTATAAATATGTTCACATTAATCATATTTCTACCATAAATACTTTGTTACATATTTTGATGAAAAATTAGTCATTATGTAGGCTACTTAAAAGAAAACATAATAAAATGGTCAAAATTTGCCTGTTATACCTGTTAATTTCTACCTTTTTTTAGTTCTACATACCAATATTTTATTGTTTTATGTCTGAGCACTGCCTTGCCCATAATAAGACCAGAAGCCTGGAGTCTAAGGTTATTGTGGCCTATTATTCAATTCAGACTTGACCAGAACTGGGCTGAGTATGTATATTATATGACTAAAATTACTGTAGCCCAGTCTGAAAAACTTGCAAAGTACCATACATCAAGTGAAAGTTACCATAGTAAGGTTTTTTCCCACTACAGAGTACTCTGTGGCTGGGCTTCACTCTCCCAAGGTTTCACTCATTTAACCTTTGGGGCATCAAAATAGTTTTTGTTTCATACTCTGTATAAATGGGGGCTGAGTGACCCCCAATTTTTTTTTTCACAAATGCTTCAATTTAAAGATGATAATAGCGATTTTAAAGATAAGGATAATAATACTAATAGAAATAATCCTTTTAGTGATATATTATCAACAAAATAATATCTTTTAATTAATACAAAGAAATAATAGAAAAAACAAAAACAATGCTGAATTTTTGCATTTTAATGTCAACCTATGTGGTTACATCGAAACAATTTCTGCATGTAACTTCAGTCTTAATAATTTTATGTTTGGGACATACAAAACTTTTACAAACACCGCACTTAGTTGTAAACTTTCTATCCTTTCGTCTGGGACAGTACTGACATCATCCTCTCTTTTTTCCACTGTCAGTAGTAGAACTCGATGATCTTTCCGCACATGGAAGGGGTCCAATGACTATTTCCATTGCTTTCTGAATTGAGAACTGAACTCCTCTTGGATTTTTTGATCTTGTTCTTATTGCTGGCATTACTAATTGTAAACCAAGTTCTTTCAGAAACAGGCATCTGGAAAATATGACGTTTTCGTTATTTTGTGGAAACTTTTTCTTGAATAGGATGTATGCATTTAGTGCACTAGCATTAATTATATGCATCAGTAGAACAAAAGGCCATCTTCTAGAAATTCTGCTGCATGTGTATTCTTTCAGCATTTTATCAGCTGTGTCCACTGCACCCTTAGATTTACTATAATCTGTTATTTTAGGAGCAGTGTTCAAAATGTTGCATGCTGATCGTCGTCCTCTCTGTTGTACTGTAGTGTTACCACTTAGTACCATCTCTTGTTGTCAGCGTATTTTCATCTTCAGATTCTGAACCACTAGTAGCACTACAATCTGAGTCGGATTCAGTTTCAGCAACATTCAGACAATCATCAGGTTCCAAGTCTTCAAGCTCTGAAAACATCTGGTCATCATCTTCATCAAGGAGCCGACTAATTTCTTCATCTAGGCATCATCAGCCATTTTCTAAAAATATATGTATTTAGGAAATTGCTACTATGCATTTTGCTTCAGTAAACACAAATTCACAGAAAAAGTGGAAAAATTGAAATGTTACATACATACACTAAATGGGGGTTGTCTGGCCCCCAATGCAGTTTTTCAATAAAAATTAAAAAATAGAAAATTTTGGTCATATCTACCTTGCACCTCAGCTCAACACCGACTGATGAACAGGAATTCAAGAGCATTCTACTCAATCGTTACTGATATGTGCATGCGCACAAGAAACGAACAGTTGGGGGTTGGCTGGCCCCCATTTAGATGCCCCAAAGGTTAATCTAACATTTAAGTTGGCTAAAGTTAAAAGAAGGAGACTTTCATATGTTACAGTAAATAATACAGTTTCGGGTGAAGAGCACCTGAGAAATTCCTTATTGATAATAGTGGTTCATGGTGTAATGGTGTAGGTCAGCCTGTATAAAATGTTAGCATATGCAGCACAGCACAGAGTCTGCCCATGGTCTAATTATATTTGTGAGTGGATTCATGGAGTGGTAGATACTACTGTATAAAAATTATTAAAGAGGATCTAGTCTTCACTTAAAGACAGCAATGTCATCAGGAAAAATGCTCTGATTAATCCTAATTATTATTTGTCAGTTGGTATATTGTCAAAAGCCTAATATGGCCACAGCACTAAACAAAAAAATTCCAGCATTACAAGGTTCAGTGAAAGGTGAAAAGAACTCTCACCAAAACTAAAGCTTCAGGAAGGTGAAGATGTAAGAACAGTGGAGGAAGACTTCAGTCATGTTGATAAATATTGTTAGTGTGAGGACAACAATTAGTGGCATACCTTGAAGTCCACTGGATAAGATAACAAAATTGCTTTGGTAAAATGTGTCAAATTATGGACCATTTCACCCAATTTTGTTTTACTTTTAAATAGGTGAACTAAAACCCACAAATGTATCTGAGGTTATCATTTTTGAGTTTGGTATTTCTACTCCACTTAAAAAATTTTGAAGGTGTTTTAAAAACTAAATTATTAAGTTGTTTATTTATTATAATTTTCTTTATTTTCAGCTTCTAGCGTAAACTAAAATGGATATAGTACCATGTCTGTGATTTTTAAACCAGTGATAAGATCTCTAGTTTTTTTTCATTTAAGTGAATTGAAAATAACTGGGTCATTGTGTTAGGGATGTACCGATATTGCTTTTTAGCCAATAAACAATACTGATAATTAAAAACAGTATCGGCCAACAACCAATACCGATATTGATATCTAGCAGCTAGGGTTTATTAGTTTGTCATATTTTTGTAACATATTCATAATTTATTTTCTGTGTTGAAAATTTGGCAACAAAGCAATGATCCTTTTCATTAAAGATGGCAACACTGCTGCATTAGATGTCATAGTTTTGTTTGTTATACAATTGGACTGCAGGCCTATGTTGGGCTTAGTAAATGTGTTTTTAACCAGCTAGCTGGACTAATATCGTGAGCTATGACTACAAGATAGTTTTTTGGTTTTCTAGGCTTTATACCTATTTTTCAAAGGATTTACACTTGTTTGATTGGCTGTTTGAAAAGAAAATTGGGTAAAACTTATGTGCTACATTTCTTAGGACCTAGGCTATGATTAACCTGCAGCATTAAGCCAAATATAGCCTATGTCTATACCCTGACCTATTTAAAAATGTGTATATTGTCTATAACAGCTTTTTGTTTTCTAGGCTTTATACCTATTTCTCAAAGGATTTACACTTGTTTGATTAGCTGTTTGAAAAGAAAATTGGGTAAAACTTGTGTGCTACATTTCTTAGGACCTAGGCTATGATTAACCTGCAGCATTAAGTCAAACATAGCCTATGTCCTATTTGGGAGTACCATCAACAACAGTTGCAAGTGAATGCATGTTCAGTATTGTAGGAAAAATTGCCAGTGCTGCTAGAAATTGGCTCTCTCCAGAACATACAGAGCATCTGCTATTTTTACATGAGAACTTAACCCTTGTGAAAAAATAATGAGTTATGTGGAGTAATAAAACAATAAAATATTTGAAATTTCATCCTCTAAATAGTCTTTCATTCATAATTTTGGAAAAATCGTACTTTTGAAATATTGGCTGATACCAATATATCAGTACATCGCTATTATGTATATATGGTGTGGAATGATCATATTCAACTGTCTTGCATCATCTCCAAAGCCTCTGAAGCAGGGCCGTTTCTAGCCATTAGGGGGCCCTAAGCAGTATACCCATTTGAGGCCCCACCCCTCCATCCACCAACTCACGCCTTACTACATCACCTCAGCACACACATACAAAAAATGGCTATGTTAATAAAAAACAATTATGAAACAATTTTAATGAAACATTTATGTCCAAAACAACAAATATGTACTTTCAGAAGACAAACAGAAAAAAATACTCTTCATGAAATTCCTGAAAATTAGCTTATACATTATTTGGAATAAATGAGACAGAACTATGTATAAAAAAATAATGCAATTATCAACTACCAAACAATTACTAACTCTATGATACAATTGTGTAATAGCTAACAGTTATACAGAACAGTTTGTATCTTCAAAATTTTTGCCTCCTAGATTTTTTCTGGGTGAAATCATCAATAACATCATCATATGAAATCTCCCTGCCAACGTCCTGGTTGATGCTTATGATGCCAAGGCCACTGAGGCGATCCTGCTCCATCGATGATCTGAGGTAGTTCTTCATTAACTTCATTTTAGAGAAGCTCCTCTTGGCTGATGCTACTGTCACAGGTAGAGTGCAGGCAATTCTTAGTGCAACCCAGAGATTTGGGTATAGTTCTTCCAGTTGCTTCTTATGAATGAAGGAGAGAAGCTCCAATGCAATCATGTTGTGTGAAGGTAAAGTCGGCAAGTTTTTAATTTCGAGGGCCATTTCTCTTCCATCAATGTCAGAGTCAGCTCCAGAGCTCAGTATCTTAGAGAGCTTGTAGGAGACTGCAGAAGTTTGCTCACATGGTTAACTGCATGAAGAATGTCATACCATACTACTGTGCAAATCTGAAAGTGATAAGACCCTATCTCCTCTGCAAGTGCTTGTGCTTCAGTCCTGGCTATGGCATCTGTGGCATTGTTTCTGACTTCCAACAGGGCCTCTCTGATGTTGTAGCTCTGGTATCACACAGCATCAATGCTCTTAAGCCGGCTCTCCCACCTGGTTTCACTCCAAGACTTGAGTGTTATGTTCTCGTGCTTCTTTAGGCTTATCCATCTCTGTGTAACTGCTGCAAAAAGGTTGTACAATTTTTGTACATTGCCGAAGAAGCTGATGGCATCTGTGGAAGCTTTAGCTGCATCAGCCACTACAAGATTCAGAGTGTGAGCCTCACATGGAACAGAGAGTGCACGACAGTTCTTCTCTAATAACCTTACCTGAACACCTTTGTTCTTGCCCTTCATGTTTGCCCTCTGCAGTCATCAAAGTGAATATTCAGTTCATCTAGTCCAGGGGTGGGCAACCCTGTTGCCAATCGCCACAAGTGGTGAATTGGCCATGAGATTGTACATGTTTTGAATAAACTTGTTTAAACAGTTTTTCATTTTATATTTCGATTTATCAACCTAGTTTCTCAATTTATGCGTGGTGTGGTGAATTTTACTCTTCATTCACCGCACCTGTGGCGATTGGTGACAGGGTTGCCCACCCCTGATCTAGTCTCTTCAGAATCAGAACTGATAAACCCAGGCCTGTACTTTCTGAAGCCTCAAGAAAGCCCAAGAAGTATTCTTTTATTTCTGGTACTTCACCCATTTTAACAGTTCTGATAATAATTGACATCTGTTCTTGGTGGCTTATGTCTGGAGTGTAGTCTAAAATGAGTGAGTAATATTTAGCTTGTTTTATTTCTGCAACAATGGCATCCAAGAGCTTCCCACTAATGGACCCAATGAACTCATTTTGAATGATGTTTCCTAGGTAACTTGAATGACTATATTGGCCATTTTTGACTCTGCTGATGTGTTGTTTCATCACTGGATCAAATTTGGCAAGCAGCTCAACCTCCTTCAAGAAGTTGCCATTGTCTCGATTGTACACTGTAGAGGAAGACCCCCCTGAAAGCAAGGTTTCTCTGCCAGTGATTGGATTATACTTACAAGACGTGTGAGAATATCTCGCCAGCGTCTTCGCTCTACCTCCATTAATGACATTTCAGTTTGGTCAATGGTCCTCCCAGTTTTTAGCCGAAGTTCCAGATCCTTCCATGTTGCCATGTTATCTGCATGTTCTGAACTATTTTCATGGCCTTTCAGAAGCGAACCAACGTTTATCCAGTCTGAAAGTCCATCCATAATTAGTTTGTACAACTTCCTTGAAAACAATTTGCAGCAGAAGCAATAAAGAGCATCATTCCTTCTAGAGTACATCAGCCAGCTTCACTTTATTTTTTCCCCATTAATTAATGTTCTGTACATGTAATGGTGATGAATGCTTCTACCATCCTCTCTTTTAGGGAGTGTGAAATTTGGACTGATTTGAAATGGTCCTTGAGACACCAGATCTGTCTTCAAGGCATCTGACAGGACAACTGGCCAGTCATATGGATCAAGCGGTGGAGCAGATCTTGGTTCTTGTTGCTCAGTAGAAATGCCTGTGTGTGGTGTTTGAAGCTGAACAGAAGATGGGCCACTTGTTGGTTCATCAGGCTTTACTTCTACTGGTGTTTGAGGCTGCATAGAGGATGGGGTTGCTGTTGGCTCATGATGCTCATCAGGCTTTGCTGAGGGTGGCTTTTCCAAATATTTCAGTAGTGCTCCTGAGAAGAACATAACTTACATATTCAAAATACTTTTTCTTATCTTGTGTGATAATTGATCTGTGTGAACAGAATTTGAGGTGATATGATCCATTAAATTTCACATTTCAAAATATTATAAATATTACAGAGACTAACTTACTCTACACGATTCCTGAGCACTTGCCTAGCTTGATGGTCTACCTAAACTAGTTGCCTGAACTGTAATCATAAGAATATACAAGTGGCACATCTCACCTGTGCTACTGGAAAGCTTCTCCTCCTCTATTTTCTTCTTTTCCCATTTTTCAGCTCCTGATAGATAATGTCATTTCATTTTCAAAGATGCACGAAGTCACATCTAGTTAACCACAACTAATCTGCTAAATAATAATAATCATGATAATGATGATGATGATGATGATAATAATAATAATTGTTATAATTGTAGCGTTAATCAAATACCTTCAAATAATCAGACCATTTAGGTTTCAACCAACAAAATTCACATTATCTGAAAAAGATGAGAAAAGAATTAATAAACTTGAAAAAATAATGAAAATAATCCTAGGTTTTAAAGTGTTACATAATCTCTTAATAATTAGTAAATTAGTGAAATAATGTTTTACAATACTAGAAAAATTAAGCATTTAGGAAAGTATAAGCATATAGTAAGAATAAAGTTAAATAATATGGAAATAAGATCTCACAATAGTTATTTACACATAACAACCAAAACGTTTTGTTTGTATCCATTTTATCACATTTGTCTCATACAAAAACTTTAATTAATAGGACAATAATAATAATAAGGATAATAATAATAACAACAATAATATTAATAATCATTCAGCTATATTCCTATTCTTGCCCATTGAGCTATGACCTGGGAGCTTGTCTAGTGGCCCCCTAGTAGCAGCGGAGCCCTAAGCGGCTGCTTAGTCTGTTTATGCCAGGAAACGGCCCTGCTCTGAAGTAAAGTAAGTAAAGTCAATGTATTATACAAAGTGATTAAGGAAATTTCATTAAATGTATGCTGTAATTGGTAGTTTAAGTAAATACCAATTGGGTTGAATGAGGAAATTCAGCTTAAATTACTTATTCCAGAGTCAAACTGTGTCCTGTATCTCTTCAATCCTTTATTTGAAACAAAAAATAAAATAGGAATTAATGGACACTTGTTTAACTTGTATATCAATGCAGCTTCTAGCATGCTTTAATAAGGAAAAGTTGGTGAAATGATATAAAACTAAATTCTTTGAAAGCTTTAAATCAGATAGTTAAATGTGTATTTTTTTTGTCCAGGAACTGTTTGTTGAATCTGCAATTGTATATGATGGAAAATACTTCCTTGTTTATAGGCTGTTGTGACTACATTAAAAAAGATCTTTGAAAAGGCACCATGTCACCATCTATTTGTCATTATGACTGAGACTGATCCTAGAGACTTAACTCTTTTGAACTACATTCTCAAGTAAATTTACTTGAAGGGAAAGAATTGATTAATAATAATGTTCAGTGCAGAAACATTCAACAGTCACAACTAATATAGAATTACTATATTTTGGGAGTGTAGAATCATCTGTTAACTACTGCTATCGTGTATTGAATCTCAACAATCTACAATAGTTTCTCAGATGGAGTCATCATAACACATAAAATTAGTTACTAATAAAGAATTACAACAACCTGGAACACTGTATACTTATGCACAATCTAAGGAAATTTTTGATGAGGAATCAGCGCAAGATGCAAAGTTTTCTTCTGATTTAGCATCAGTAAAGTCTGGGAATGTCACCAGTTCAGAAGATATGAACTTGATACAGTCTATGACAGTTTCTGATGTAGAATCATTAAAATATGAAGAGGAATTCCCCAATTTTGAGTCATTACCTGAATCAGTAATTCAAATTGATAATAGTTGGTCATTAAATAAGAGTTCTGCTCTGGATAAAAAGTGTGAAATCAATAAAAATCAGTTTATAGACATAACACACACACAGAAAAATTTAGCAGTGAAGGAATATGAATTTATTGTAAATAAATCAGTTGAGAATAGCACTAAAAAAACATTACATTCTACTGTATGCAGGAAAGAAATAAGAATTCTTCTTAGAAGGTTATCAGCAAATGAAATATCATTGCTTTCATTCAGTGAGAAAAGGAAAGGAAGTATTTTAAAATGTGATATACCATTAAAGAAGAGAAGGTTGAAAGAAAAGAAACCACAAAAAGAAGTAAATGAAGGAGAAGCCAAGTTTGTTGACAAAAATGAAGTTGTTGATGAAAAGGGGGGGAAGGTATCCACAAAATGTGTTTATTCTTTTACAAGAGAATTGAATGATTCTAATATGAATAACCTGGGAACTTCATCTAAGCAATCAACAGAAGAGTGTAAAGAGATTGTAAGTAACTGGTAGTTTTAATTGCTTTGTTCTAATTATAAATGGGTACAGGCTGTAATATTTGGACTATAGGGAATAAAGGCACAATATGAAGTGGATTTATTTGAAGTATAGGGTCTTCATCAGACTTTCATGAGGTGAGGGAAAGTGGAAGTGAGGAAGAGGGTGAGATAAGGGATTAAGAAAAACCAAAAATATAAAATGAATGCAAGGTGCAATTTTATATATATATATATATATTATATATATATGCACCTTGGTGTAGTGGTTAGCATTGCTTACTATGAATCCATTGGCCCTGGGATCTAGACCCCATGATGGCAGTCAGCATGTAGCAAAACCTAGCTATTCAGCCTTCTACACAATAAATGTCTACCCTGGGTAGCCTAGTGTTTAAGATACTGGGTTGCTGATTGGGAGGTCATGAGATTGAGTCCAGACAAGGACTAATTTCTGACTTCCTGTAGCGGGACATGGTTTGGATTCCACATTAAACTGTAGGTCTAAGGTGGTATGACAAGCTTGACCTTTATCAGAATGAACAGTTTGGGTGAAACAAAACCAAGGTCAACTAAGGTTATGTTCCATATCTTTTATTCAATAATAAAAGTCAGTAAGTGAGAGTAAATTTATTAACTCAGTATATTTTGAACTGTGTTGCTTTCTCCTTTGTATTATGGGTGGCATTCCCCTTATACATCCAACTCCTGACTCTCACTCAGCTTATATTTCTGCCCAAAATTGGGCAAAATCTGTTCTTCAACTTGTCAAAAATTCCTTCATTGAACAGAAATGTGGAAACCTATCTAATTCTAATTCTTCTCACTCTTTCTGGCATCTAGCTAAGAACCTCCAGCAAATTTATTTCTTCTTTCCCTCTTTTCCATTCTGATGATTCAGTTGCTCTCTCTCCTCCTGACAGAGCTGAACTCCTTGCTCAAACTTTCACCTCCAACTCATCCCTGGATGACTCCAGTGCTGTTCTTCCATCTCCTCTGACTTAATTATGTCTGAAATTAGAATATCTTCCAAAGATGTTCTCTCTGCCCTGTCTGGCCTCAACTCTAGGAAGGCATATGGTCCTGATGATGTTCCTTCTGTTCTCCTGATACCTGCATATGCAAACACTTTTGTCATTGCCTTTCATCTGGTACTTTTCCTTACTGCTGGAAGTTCTCTCATTCAGCCTGTCCCAAAGACGGGTGACTGCTCTCAACTATCATCCAATTGCTCGAGTTCTTGTCTTTCCAAAGTTTTTGAGTGTATCCTTAATAGGAAGATTCTTAAACACCTCTTCTCACAATCTTCTTTCAGATTGTCAGTATGGGTTGCACAAGGAATGCTCTACTGGCAAGCTTCTTCCATATCTCTGACACTTTCATCCTCCTTTCAGGATTTTGGTGAAACCTTTTCTGTTGCACTCTACATATCACAAGCTTTTGATAGAGTCTGGCACAAATCTTTAATTTTAAAACTGCCCTCCTTTGGTTTCTTTACTTCTATCTGTGCCTGCCTCTAATTTCCTTTCTTGTTGATCTATAGCTACAGTTGTAGATGGCTACTGTTGTTCTCCTAAAGCTATTAACTGGTGTTCCTTAGGGACACTGAATAGGACAAAGAAAAATAATAGAATCTGTGTGTATAGAACAAGAATATAATTTTAATTTGTATGAAGGTATTTATAAGCTTGACCCTTTGATGAGATTCTTGGTAAAAAGGACCCTTCTAGTTCTGGTGTTGAGTGAATGGGATCAAACTGAGATGTGAATTTCTTAATGGTCTCTGGCCTTCTAGAATTTTCCTTACCTTTCCTGGATTGTTTCCTTACTTTTGTTCATTCATTTTTCTATATCTACCTGAAGAGGATGCCAGTGGGCATCAAAACTGTGTGGAAATAAACTCCATCTCTTAGTGTGGGTTTTATTGTCACATTTCAACTTCCATGTAAAAGTGAAGTTTTGCATTTATAATGGGTTTCAAAATTCTCAAACCATATAAATACCTAAATATTAGCTGTGATGTGGATACAGCACTAATTTAAGAGTACCATAATTACACTGTGTACAATTGCATATACATAATTCTAATTTCAAAATAAGGATACCAAAAGTTGAAATCTAAATACTATGAATATCTTGGATATGAAATAGTGATCGTGTTAAACTTATTTCAAGCAGAATCTGAAAATGTATTATCAAAAAACCATAGTGGTTATTTTATGAGTTAGAACCCACACCTAAAAATACCACAAGTTGAAAAAAATATTAGTCTTGAATTGTGTATGAATTTTAAAAGTAAAATGTGTGAACATGTGTTGTCATCTTGGTGTCTTGGTTAGTACTGGTCTAGGTACTGGCTGTAAACCAAGGGTAGGTGTGGGAAATTTGATTTATTGATCAAAATATTTTTGAGGTAACTCAGGGCTGCTCTCCCTCCTGGATATGCCCCTGACAGTTTCTTCACCCCCACCAAGTTGCTGTTTCTGTACAGGGGTCTTCTCTGTCCCTGTATGGAGTACACTCCTTGTGTGAGGGGTGGCTCAACCCACATAGCTCTACTTGACTGGGTGGAATCAAAGGCTCTTTGTTTCATCAATTCCCCACCTCTTACTGACTGTCTTCAATCCCTCTCTCTCCATTGCAATATTGCCTCACCCTTTACTATTACTGTTATAATGGAAACTGCTCTTCTGAATTCTCTAATTGCATGCCTCCTTTAAGGAGAGCATGCAGTACCCAACTTTTGAGACATTCTTACTCCTTTTCTGTCTAGCTATCAAAAGCAAGGGTTTATTGGTACAGTAGAATCCGTTTATTGTAATCACCGATATTGTTATCAATCGCCTAATGTTATCATAATTAACAGTCCCAAAGCATCGAGGTTAAATTACATTATAAAACCTCCACTTATAGTAATCAGAGTTTCGGTTATAGTTATCAGAATCTTAAAAAAAGTGCTGATTTTTCAGCAGCTGAGATGTGGATTAAGACAGAGTGGCCAAAAATTATTGCTGAATATTCACCTGAAAATGTTTACAATGCAGACGAAACAGGACTTTATTTTCGTGCAATGCCCGAACATACTTATTTGTTTAAACATGAAAGCTCCAAAGGATTTAAAACCTCAAAAGAACGCGTTACAATTCTTTGCTGCACTAATATGAATGGTGAGAAACAAAAACTGTTAGTGATTGGAAAAAGTAAAAATCCTCAGTGTTTTAAGGGTGTGAAAAGTTTACCAGTGGATTATTGCTCAAGTTCAAATGTGTGGATGACAAGTGTCATTTTTAACAACTGGTTAGTTAAATGGGATACAAACCTGAAACGAAAAATTGTTCTGTTGGTAGACAACTGCACAGCACATACATGTAATTGTCATTAAAAAAACATTAAAATAATCTTCTTGCCTGCAAACACGATATCACTGATTCAACCATGTGACCAAGGAATCATACAGACTCTAAAGGCTTACTACAGAAGAGAAATGCGTAGCAGAATTTTAGGAGAATTAGATGAGACTCAAGAAAAAACTGATGCAAATGATATTGCTAAAAGAATTTCCCTCCTTGATGCCCTACATCTTATAACAATGTCATGGAAACAAGTGACTGAGAGAACCATTGAAAACTGTTTCACAAAGGGTGGCTTCTTTAAGAAGGGCATGGAAACATCTCCAAATGAAGAACCCGATGCTATTGAAGAGGAAATCATGGAGAAACCCCCAGATGGTATGTCAGAAGATTATTTTAAAAGCTGGTTGGCCATTGATGAGGAAATTCAAGTGGCAGCTACCATGACATCAGAAATATGCCAAGCTGTTACTGAAGCAGGCTCTGAATTGGCTGAAGAAAGGGAAGAGAATGAAGACACTAAACAAGAAGATAGTCCAGAAGACCCTCCAACAAACGCTCAGATGCGAGAAGCTCTGCAAATACTTCGTCGCGGTGTGCAACACCGATCTGCTGAATTTCAAAAGCATTATGATTATGAGCGCTTTATTAATGACTTACTGCAAACAAACCGCAGGCAAACAACACTAGATGAATTTCGACAGTAAATATTAAAGGTATGAATTTTTAAAATTGTTTTATTACTGCCTTTTAACTATTTTAACTTCTGTTTTAACATACACCGCTTTATGTTATCAGTCGGTTATTATTATCAATATAGCTGCATCCCAAAGTGATTATAATAAGAGGATTCTACTGTATTTTCAATTTTTTATCCTCTCAACTGGTCAACTGTGGAAGTTTCATGGAATGGATAAGTGGCAGATGCAATTTAACGTAGACAAGTGTAAAGTTTTGCATAGAGGTTCTTATAACAATAATTACACATACACACTGGGTGATAGACAGTTAGCAAGTGTTGATGAGGAAGTAGATTTAGACGTGTGTGTATCTGAGGATTTAAAAGTTAGGAACCAGTGCCTGGAGTCTTGTGCAAAAGCTAATAGGATGTTAGGCTTCATAGAGCATAATTTTGAATTTAAATCAAAGAATATTATATTGCCCCTTTACAAGTCCCTAGTCAGGCCTCACTTAGAATATGCCATTCAGTTTTGGTGCCCATATTTGCATGAGGATATTGATAGGTTGGAAAGGGTTCAGTGATGCACCACAAAATTAATTCTGTCACTACGCAACAAGTCTTACGAAGATAGGATTAAAGAGTTAGACTTGCATTCACTCGAAACTAGGAGATTAAGGGGGGAGCTTATTGAAGTTTTCAAAGTTGTTAATAAAATCAATAACAAATTTTGATAAATTGTTCATTTTTGATAATAGCAATACTCATAATAATGGATTTAAATTACGTGGCAGACATTTCATTACTAACATTGCTAAAAACTTTTTTATGTTTAAAGTAATTGATAAATAGAATAATCTTCCTGTGTCCATCATGAACTCTACCAGTGTTAATATGTTTAAAAACTGTTTAGATAGGCATTTTAAAAATATTAATGTCATTTAAAATAATAAAACAATTAGCAACAGGAGCTCTTGGGGTAATGGTCAAGGTTTGAGTCTGTTGGCAATAAATACCAGCTTGTGTCATACCAGTGTGTGATATGCCAGCAATAAAATTATATTAAAAAAAAATTAGACTAACACGAACTTTGATGTTGCTCGTAGCGTAAACTAACCCACTTTTTGTTATATTCTTCACTTTTTTTTCTTTTCTTATCCTCTCTTTACTTGCATGTCTGTAGTTTGCATGGTATGACAGTGTTTGAGTTAAGTGTGTTTGCATGGTTTGTAAGCATTCTTATCTTCTTTTCATCTTTTACCCCTTTCTTATTCTCTTCGACTATTTTTCCGACTTGTCAACAGTGGCTGGCGGTTGATGATGGTGAGTCTTTTTCTCTCTTTCTGAATGAATGTTAACCCACGAATGATAGGTTTTGCTAATTACTTAACCCCCTCATTCTCTTCTTTTAACCCCCTACTCTCTCCTTTCTCTCAGGCTAACCTGAGAGTGGATCTTAGGGTCTTTGTTAGTCTTAGCTTCTGTAGATCTGTAGCTCTAATCTTCCTCATTCCATCTTTCCCCTGCCTATGACCTCCATTTCTTTCAAGCACAGAGTATCCAGGCATCTTAAAAACCCTGTACCTTGATTTTGTTAATGTTAATTAACTACTGTTAATAGCTTTAGGAAAAGAACAGTGCCCATCTACAACCACAGTTGTAGATTGGCCAGAAAGGAAATTAGAGAGGAAGGCATGGGTAGAAGGATAGAAACCAAAGGAGAACAGTATGGAAATTAAAGATTTGTGCCAGACTCTGTCAAAAGCTTTTGATTTGTCTAGTGCAAGAGCAAAAGTTTCACTGAAATCCTGAAAGGAGGATGACCAAGAGTCAGAGAGATATAGAAGAAGATTATCAGTAGAGTGTCCCTTGCAGAAGCCATATTGATGATCTGAAAGAAGATTGTGAGAAGAGATATATTTAAAAATTTCCTATTATTAAGTATAGATTCAAAAACTTAATAAGGCACAAAATCAAAGCAATTGGATGATAGTTGGAGAGTTGAGAGCAGTCACCCTTATTTAGAAGAGGCTGAATTGAAGGTGAACTTCCAGCAGGAAGGAAAAGTACCTGATGAAAGACAAAGATGAAAGAGTTTGCCTATGCAGGGTATCAGCACAGGAGTGCAGTTCTTGAGAAAAACAGGAGGAACACATTGAGCCCAGATAGGGTAGAAAGAACAACTTTGGAAGATATTCTGATTTCAGACAATAAAGTCAGAGGGAGGAGGAGATGGAGGAACAGCACTGGAATTGTCCATGTTTAAATTGGAAGTGAAAGTTTGAGCAAAGAGTTCAGCTTTGCCAGAAGAGAGAGCAACTGAGTCATCAGAAGAGAAAAGGGGAAGAGAAAATAAAGTTGTTGGAGAGGTTCTTAGCTAGATGCCAGAAAGAGTGAAAAGAATTAGAATTGGATAGGTGTATGTCTGATGAAGGAATTTTTGGCAAGTCAAAGAAGAAATTTTGCAGAATTGTGGGCAGAAATATAAGCTGAATGAAAGTCAGGAGTTGGATGGTGATGGTACCTTCTGAGCCTCTTCTCTGTTGTGGATAACATTATAAAGAGTGAAGTTAAACAAAGATTTTTTTGTATTAGTAGTAGGAATAGAATATGGAATATAAGCCTCCATACCTGAGTGAATCACCTCACTTATGTGCTCAAAACACTTGGAGAGGCCCAAGTCATGGAAGTGGTAATCATTCCATTGGAAATGACAGAAGTACTGCCTAAGGACCTTCAAATCAGTGATGCTAAAGTCCTGAAGGTGCCTCATCTTGGGAGGATTGAAAGGCCAAATTGAAGTAATAATAGGACAGGAAATGGATAAAAGATTGTGGTTGAAGGAGCCCAATTTCAAAAAAATTTGACAGAGTAAGATGGGGGATGAGAAGTAAGGAATAAATCCAGAATGTTGGGCTTATCTCCAAGGTGATTGGGGGATACGAGTAGTAGGTGGAGTGAAAACGGGGTTAAAAATTTTTTTTTGCTATATCAACTTTAAGAGAATGGAAAAGCTGCCTATTGAATGTTTTAATATGCATACCAATTTTGGTAAGGGTAATGAAATATTTTGAGGTGCCCCAGAGGCATTAAAATTTACTCTAAAATAGAAAATTCACTGTAAAATGTAAACATGATTGAAAAAGACATTTTTATTATATTGATATTTAATTGTACGGAGAAGTTTCTTATTGATCGTCTTAATATGCATACGAATTTTTATAATGATGGCAAAATATTTAGAGGTACCCCAAGTGTCCTAAAAATTTACAGCTATACAGAAAATTGCTGTGTCCCACTGGGTATCAAAATTCAATATAAAGCAGAGTATAATTTGTTTTATTTATTTTTTATGGATACAGCTCTTCGCTTACTCTGACTTTTTGTCAGAATAACCCAGAACTCACCATGTGGAGGTGGCTGTATGTCAAGTTCCACCCATGCCCAACCCAACCTCCTTACCAAACACAGGCATGAATTGCATAATTACACTAGATCAGTGATGGCGAACCTTTTTATCCAAGTGTGCCAGAATTTGTGTTTTTTAAATAATGATATTGTTGGCGTGTCACTTGCATACATGCATTTTAAATTTAACTACAAAATCATAGATAGCTGACTTATTAATCGAAAGTACTAGGGCGTAGATGATTTATTGCAGTTTTTCATCAGAATACCAAACATTTTCAACATCCATCACGTGTCACCTGAAACCCTGCGGCGTGTCACTGTTGACACGCGTGTCATAGGTTCGCCATCACTGCACTAGATGTTAATTCAAGGTTTATATTCGATCTTGGTGTTGAAATGGACCATCTTTTGTCATGATTCCATCATTGATCGAATGAAGCCATCCCTGGCCAATGAACCACAGATGGTTGTTGATGCTTCAGTCACTAGTTTTACAAATCTCTCCACGGACTGAGTGTGGCATGGAAATTTAGGTAACTTCAGTTGAGACAGATCTTCAGTCTCTGTCATTGATGCTGTTGTCTCATCAGGTATTTCACATGTCAAAGGTGTTTCTGTTACTTTGGATTCTTGCCAATTGATGATGTTCGTATAGTCTTCAGCTTCAAAATTGAGGGCTGGAACTGTGAATACTTGAATTCCTTTCTGATTTCTCTTCCTTGCTTTCAAAATTTGCAGCAATCCAAGTTCCCTTATATGCTTTCTTTCATCGGTGATCATACTCAAAAGTATATTTTCAGGGTGGCAAAAGTAGGCATTTCTTTGTATAACAGGGTCGATGATATATCTTATTTCTGCATTAAAGTAGCGTGACAGGTGAATTGTCTGCCATACATGCTTTGCACCTTCCGTACATTAGGGATTAGATTTAACAGAGAACCATATTATTGGTGCATACACTTTCATGACATATTCTGCTACTGTTTGAAGATTTTTTGTCGGATCATTAGTTCCTACATATAATCATAGTATTCAGTTTGCGGATGTTAACCACCTTGAGTGGGCTATTTTACCGTGATTTTTTAGAGCCAAACTTGATGGACAAACAACGTTAGCTATAGCTTGGTGAATTTCCAACAAATATTTCTGGTCTGTACTAAGATCAATGGTGTAAACTGGTGGTGTTTCAGCCTCAATTATCTTAAATTCAACTATGGGAAGTATGTCATACTTTTGAAATTGCATGCCAATTGGGCTGGAAAAATCATAAGGACCTGTGATCTTTCCATCCAGATGTTGAAGTAGATCTACAGATCTACAGAAGCTAAGGCTAATAAAGACCCTAAGATCCACTCTAAGGTTAGCCTGAGAGAAAGGAAAGAGTAGGGGGTTAAGAGAAGAGAATAAGGGGTTAAGTAAGGAGGAACACCTATCACTCGTGGGTTAACATTCATTCAGAGAAAGAGTAAAAAGTCTCACCACCATCATCATCCACTGGCCACTGCTGACAAGTCAGAAAAATAGTTGGAGAAAATAGGAGAGGGGTGAAAGATAAAAAGAAATAAAATAAGAACGCTTACAAACCATGCAGACACAGTCTTAACTCACTGTCATACCATGCAAACTACAAACATGCAAGAAAAGAGAGTTACAGACATGCAAAGTAAGGAGAGGATAAAAAAAAGTAGGTAAAGTTGAACAAAAAGTGGGTTAGTTTACGCTACAAGCTACATCTACGTTCATGTTAGTCTAATTTTTTTTCTTTTCTTATTTAATCCCCCCCCCCCCCCCCCCCCCCCCCCCCCCCCCCCCCCCCCCCCCCCCCCCCCCCCCCCCCCCCCCCCCCCCCGAGCTCCTGTTGCTAATTTTTATTTTTATTTTAAACAACGTTAATATTTTTTAAAATGTCTGTCAAGACGGTTTTTAAACACATTAATGCTGGTAGAGTTCATGATGGGCACGGGAAGATTATTACATTTATCAATTACTTTAAATGTAAAGAAGTTTTTAGCGATATTAGTAATGAAACGTCTGCCACGCAACTTAAATCCGTTATTATGAGTATTACTATTAGCGAAAGTGAACAATTTGTCAAAATTTATGTTATCGATGTTATTAACGATTTTGAAAACTTCAATAAGCTCCCCCCCTTAATCTCCTAGTTTCGAGTGAATACAGGACTAACTCTTTAATCCTATCTTCATAAGGCTTGTTGCGCAATGATGGAATTAGTTTCGTGGCACGACGCTGAACCCTTTCTAACCTATCAATATCCTCACGCAAGTATGGGCACCAAAACTGAATGGCATATTCTAAATGAGGCCTGACTAGGGACTTGTAAAGGGGCAATATAATATCCTTCGATTTAAATTCAAAATTAAGTGCTATGAAGCCTAACATCCTATTAGCCTTTGCGCAAGACTCCAGGCACTGGTTCCTAACCTTTAAATCGTTAGATACACGTATGCCTAAATCTACTTCCTCGTCAACGCTTGCTAACTCCATCATCCATCGTGTATGTGTATTGTTACGAGAACCTATATGCAAAACTTTACATTTATCTACGTTAAATTGCATCTGCCACTTATCCATCCATCTATAATCCTATTTACATCATCTTGGAGCCTATTTCTATCATCCTCGTTAACAACCTTACTGCCTATTTTAGTATCATCCACGAATTTTGACACATTACTAGGCAATCCTACATCTATGTCATTAATGTAAATTACGAATAGCAATGGGCTTAACACTGAACCCTGTGGGACACTGCTACCTACATCTAACCACCCCGATTCACTACCATTAACTACGACCCTCTGCCTCCTAGCACGAAGCCATTCTTCTAACCAGTTAGCTACCTGATGGTGTATACTGTGCACTTTGACCTTCGCAATTAGTCTCCTATGCGGAACTGTATCGAATGCCTTTTTAAAATCTAAATAAATAACATCAGCCGCTCTATGCCTATTGTATTCGCGCACTATTTCGTTATAAAATTCTAACAAATTAGTTAAGACCTATGGCGTTGAAACCCATGCTGACTACTATTAATCAAATCTCTACTTTCTAAGTGATCAATGATACGATCCCTAACTACGGATTCCAAAAGTTTACTGACAATTGACATTAAGCTAATGGGCCTATAATTGCTAGCTACTGCATGGTTGCCTTTTTTAAAAATAGGCGTGACATTAGCTAATTTGAAGTCTTCAGGAATAATCCCCGTTTCGAGTGACTGATTAAAAATCTTTGTTAAGGGGCCTACGATAACATCTTTAAAATCTTTCAAATGTCTGGGATAAAAAGCATAAGGGCCTGGAGTCTTGCAAACTTTTAGCCTATCGATATAATGCGCAATCTCACCCTCGTAAACAGTTATTTCATCCCAAATAGTCTCGCTACTAAATGGAACGATATCGTCCATGTCAGGGACATTATTTACGTCTTCTATGTTAAAAATTGTCGCAAAAAGTTATTGAAAATACCTGTCATTGCCTGAATGTCAGAAGCCAAAGCGCCATTAACATTCACTAGAGGGCCTATGTTATCTTTTATTGGCTTACAATTAGTGACGTATTCAAAAAACTTTTTTGGATTATGTTTACTATCCGCAGCTATAAGTATCTCTAAATTACGCTTGGCTTTCCTAACTGATCTTTTAACGACGTCTAAGCTTAATATATCTACTAAAGTTAGCTGCCATGCCATTGTGCTTATTAAGTCTATACGCTCTATTACGGTCATTTATGAACTTGCACATTTCCCTAGTCCACCACTTTGGCCTACCATGATTTCTAGCGTGCTTGGGCCTACGAGGAATAAACTCCCCTTCAATATTCCTAAAACTTTCTTTAAACACCACCCAATGCAAATTTGTGTAATGATAGGGCAGTCAAAAGTTGACCGAAAAAATTAAGAAAGTTGACCTTACGAATTGAAAAAATTGACTTATAAAGTTGCCTTTACTTTCAATAATAAAAATGATACTTTAATTACTTATTCTTGCTCTTCTACATCAGTTGACCGATTGTGGTAAATTATGAAGTATTTGCCGACATTTTCTGGCAAAAAATTGCGATCCTTACTTAATAATTTATTAAGCATGGAGAAAGATATCTCTACAGCGGCAGTTGTTGGTTGACATTGCAAAAGCTGACCATAAACTGTTGGTGAGATTTCAGGTCTACTGAGGTTAATTATTTCACAAATACCATTTGTCTTGAGTCTTGTTTCAATGTATTGTTTGACTGAACACATATCTTTGCCAAGGTTGATAGAAGAAATGGTTTCATATGCCTCTCTAATGGTGCAATCAGGTGCTTCCATCCTAGTCACTAAGCTAGCAATCAAACTATAATTCATTTTGATTGACATTAGTTGCTTTGGCATTTTTTCATTAGCAACACTCTCTTTAGCCTTCTGAACAATGATTCCTTCATCTTCAAAATTTTTTTTCCAGAATTGTCTTCACATTTGGAAAATTGTCTGCATAATAAAAAGCAGCGTTCAGCCAGCTTGCCCAACTTGTTACAATCAGTTCTGGAGGAGTTCCTATTTCAGCAAACAATTTTTAGTTATTTTAATTATTTATTCCAAAAAATTGACTTTATTTACCTCATTGCTATTTTTTGACCTAACAGGTAAAAGTTGACTTTTGGTTGACCTATTAACTTTGGTAATATACCCTCTACAGGTGTTTTTATTGCATTTTCAGTCGTTTCAGCGAAAAGTGCCCCATAGGAAACAATTTGACTTTATTGACTTTTGACCACCCTAGTCATTACCCATAAATAAGTTATCCCAGTTCACTACTCTCATCCTATCCGCAAAACTATCAAAATTAGCCCTACGAAAATCAGGGACTTCTATTACGTTACTATCCTTAGTGTCTTCTATCAATAACTTAAACCTAAGAATTTGATGATCACTACATCCTAAACTCTTGCCTACTTCTAAACCTTCGACTATATATACTCGCCATTCATCATCACCAAATCTAAAATATTATCACTGCGCGTTGGTTCGGTAACCATCTGTCGTAAAAAGTTATCTTCCATAAACTCAATCAATCTCAAACCCTCATTACCAGTAAAAGTCTCATAATTAACATTAGGGCAGTTAAAGTCTCTGACAATTATACTATTCTGATTGTCAATAAAGTTACCAAGAAGTGAGTAAAATCTAGTATCTGTATTGAGGGGTTGAATGGGAGGTCTATAAACAACAAACAAAATTAAAACTAATACTACGTGCCCTAACTTCAACTCATATCGCATTAATTGCTGCCGGAAAATCTACAACCTCGATAGCCCTAAGGGAATTACGAATGCACAGCAAAATGCCACCACCAAACCTATGTAACCTATCATTAGTAAAGAGTTTAAAACCTGGTATATCAAGTTCTCCCAACAAGTCCCGAGTCACAGTATTTAACCAAGTTTCAGTGATAGCAACTATATCGTAGTTGCCGGAATAAATTATCGCCTTAAATTAATTTAATTTATTTCTAATACTACGCGCATTACAATAAAGATGTTTAAGTTATTTTTTACCCTGGGCCCACCTTTTAAACTATTTTTCACGTTGGGCCTGCGTTCCCCAGACCCACAACGTTTAACCTGTTAACGGACACTAACGTAAATGTACGGCGAACGAATTCCGTCCTTTGAGGCCCGCGACATAAATGTACGTTTGCTGACATAGTTGCTGCAAATAAATGTTTTGTGCCGTTTATGTACGCTCTTTCATATTTTTATGCGAAAAGTTACTAGTTGCCAACTCTTCCTTGTGCTTTCCTGCATTGCCCGATAATTTGCGCGATATAAGACAATGATATAGCGAATCCAATTAGTGTGCTTGAATGCCCCAAGTGACCATGAGTGAGCGCAAGCGTTCAAAGATAGATAAGGAGCAAATTGCTGAAAGATTCAATGCTCAAAATAATGATAGTGAGAGTGATAATAGTGATGGATCAGTGACAGATATTTTTACGTCTTCTGAAGAGTCTCCTAGTGACTCGAGCTTTGAAAGCGAAAGTGAGGATGAGCAACAAGTCCCACCCTTACCGAATGATTGGGTTCAACATGGGGCACACGTCTGCCTTTTGATTTCAAAGAAGTCCCGGGAATAAAATTTGTGCTTCTTGATAACAATGATCCATTACAGTTTTTTGAAAAGTTTTTTGATGATGAGATTTGTGGTGTGATAGTGCGCGAAACTAATAGGTACGCAAAACAATATTTAGAAAATAATCCAGTTTTGCCTCCAAATGCTCGCATGCGAAAATGGCATGACACGTGTCGTGCGGAAATAAAAGTGTTTATTGGACTGCTTATTTTGCAAGGCGTAGATTCGAAAAGTGAAAATCGAATGTATTTTACCAGTAGGGAGTGTTCATAGCCAATTTTTTCGAAAAGTCATGAGCGGTCGGTGATTTGAATTATTGCTAAAGTGCATGCATTTTGTGAACAATCTTTTTCATCACTGCTGTCAATATGCTTTAAATACAACTAACTTTAAGGTGCGTAAATATATATATATATATTTTTTTTTCGGAAATATGTTTATTTAGTTATAATTTACTTACAAATAAATTTTCATTACAATTTAGCCACGTAAACGAAAGTTATGAGTTGAAAAATGGAAAGCATTGTGCGGACGCTTTTTACCGCGAAAAAAGGTGACCAGAGTGGGATAGCAAAGCCGCGCTAAAGGTGTCCGTTAACAGGTTAAAGAAGGCTTCGGCCTATACAGCTTTCGCACATTTTTATCTATTAACTACCTAGCCTAGCTTTACCTATTTCATTAAAATGCACCCCCATCTTTTATAAAAAGGCTAGGATCACTGAATTCAGACCACAGCTTTACGAAGGGTACATTTTCCTCAGCACACATCTCTTCTAATTTATTATTAAAAAATAGTTTTTGACGTAATCCTAAGACCCAACCCGTGCCTAGGGGTAATACCTAGAACTAAAGACCTATCTGACCTTGCCTTCATGGACCTAATTAACCCCCTATATATCTCCAAAAGGTCAGGCACTCTTGTATCGGGCCTATACGAGTCATTGCCTCCTACCATCATCACCAACATCGAGTGACGGGAGGCAACGTCAATCCTATCCACTTCGTCTCTAATTCTGTCAACCCTGGCCCCTGGGAGATAGACCCTCCTCTTCTTGGTTGGATGCCATTCAACGAACTCTTTGTCCATGTGGCGCACTAAAGAGTCCCCAATTAAAATAGTTTCCCCCTCATTCACGTCCCTTTCCATATGGGCGAAAGGGTTCGAAACCTCGATAGGGGGGGGGGATTCCTATCACCTAACATATGCGGCCTAGCTCCACCCTTAACTTCTCTAAATCCCTCGCTATCTATCTACTATCGGACCAACCTTAACTCCATTCTCAACTCTATCCAACCTTCCCAACAAGCTACCTAAACTAGAAACTAGGTTACGCACCTCACCCTTCAAATTACTAACGTCTTCAACGTTAGTATTGGTTCAGCTTCTGTCAACCATAGCTCTACCCCTGCCCTCATCAAGCGTTGCAAGTCTCTCCATTACCTCATATACACTGCGTTTTATGTCAACTATTTCCTCAATTAACTCGCAAAAGAAACAAACTGATCTCGGTAATCGCCATAGGACTGCCATTATAATCTTTAATTTCCGAATACCACCGGTTTATCCTATACCTAACACACGACGCCTTGTGCGACGGCATCACGCAGTTAAAAATTAGTTTAAACCATCACAAGCTTAAGTTAAATTAAGCCAGCACGCTATGAAAACTTCTAAATTGCTAAAAAAACACTAATATTCAATTACTTAACTATAACAACGTGAATATAAACACAAGTATATAAAATTCAAAACTTTCCAAAAGTAAAATTCTCAGCAGTATGCAAAAGTAGATGCAATATCAGAGAGCTCAGGAAATGCGTCCATTCAGTACAGAGTTTGGCTGACGAATGGAGAGGAAGCTCATTCGTAGTATCCATTTCATTATCTGCCAAAAAGCATAAGATAGAGGATGAAATACTTTCAGCGGAACCAGATACTGGTGATACATGACCAATATATTTTGATTGTGGTTCTTGCAGTAGTGTTGCATGTTCCTCTACAATAGTTTTGCGATAGTATTTTGTTCCTTTCTTTTCTTGCACTAGAGTTTTATCTTTACACCATCAAAGTAAACACTTCAAAGTCATACATCTACCTTTACTTTCTCTTGAATGTCGCAACATATCCTTTTCCTCTCTCTTCTTATATTACTTCTGTCTATAACTTGGCTTAAATCTTTTTCAGTCACAATACCCACATCATGCAAAACTGCACTTGCGATTGCTGCAGCCAACCTATCCGACACACCTGTTCTATCACAAGCCATTGCTACTGCTGATAAATGCAATCTCATTTGATGTTGTTGTTTTCAATTTAGATATTGTCGATCTGTTTTTCTGAAATGAAGATGGTATATACAGTACTTCATATCCTCATCCGTATCTTCCATACCTTCCGTTTCAGTAGAAGATGCACACCTGCCAATTTCCATTTCTGCATTATTTTTGCTTGTTGATGCAAGATGTTTTGCAATGCTTGGAATTTCTTTTCTCTTCCTGTCTTCTTTTCGTTGAAGTTGCTTAGATGTGGTGATGTCAAGCGATCCCAAAGCCATTTTCCTTTCTGTCCTCTGATCTACAAGAAACATTTTTTTCTTGAATGGTACTTTGCAAGACTTTTCACAACTACATAAAGAAAATTCACTATATTTGCATGCTGAAATGTCAAACAGCTTTGTATGTGCTTCCTTTTGAAACACTTTTACTCTAGCTTTATAACTGTCACTTTGCTGTCTACCTTTTTCCGGCTTTCTAATATTTCGGTATTTTTCATGATAGGATCGGATCATTTGCATAACATGAGTATTTGATACAACAGGAATAGATGCTTTAAACGACAGATTTTTGGTTTTTGTTGCAACTTCCTCTGCTCTTTCACCTACAGTGGGTTCCTTATTTGAATTTTCTTTCAGATAATTTTGTATCTACAAGTAAAACCTCATCACATATTCATATTTTGGTAGTAAATGAAAATGAAGTTCTTTTGGTGCACCAAATATGGGACAGTTTATAGTCTTTCTTGTTTGTACTTGTAATGATTGAGACATTAGGCCTATATCAATATTAAACTTTCACCAGAAGAAAGTATTCCTACAAAAGAACAACAAAATTTCAGAATTAAAAATTAATCTAATGTAGTAATGACGATTACAGAAAAATATTACATAAAGTACATAAACGATTTTTGACAACAAGAGAGAACAAAAATGCAAAGGTATATCGTACGTGGCTGACAATTACAATAGCACTGAAGCAGATTAGGGCACCCTCCTCATCCAACATGAACATAAATTTCAAGGTCATTGGGGCGCCTTAACCCTTACATTGCTGTTGGGAGCCTGAGTGGCCCGCCCTTGCGTGAGTGCTCATGGCTGCCACAGCTCTCCAGGCGAGTGCTCTTGGCTGCCACAACTCCCCAGTAAAAGTAAATTGGTAATGCACCATTATATTAGCTTATTGCATATATATATATATATATATATATATATATATATATATATATATATATATATCGTAAAGAACGACGCTTGTATAGGAGATATTCCGCGCAAGACGAGAGAGAGAAAACGGAACAGCTGCTATATTCTAGAGAAATTTGCGTAAAACTGAGTAAAGACCACCTTTCAAAAACTTATAAATCATATAGTTATGCCGTTAATTTTAATTTTCTTTCATGTAGAATAGAAAATATGATAATTTTATGGGTATATAAACTAAATTGCAAAAAAACTTGTTCACTACCTGGATCCCTGAAAAAAATTAGAAAAATTCCAAATTTTCTAGGTGTTTTAGCATTCTGCTGACTCTCAATCTGCATACCATAGCAATGTAATGATTAAGATATTGAGTCAGGACATAAATATTTGATACAAATACTAAGGAGGCCAAAAGGAAACTTTCCCACACTATTATATTTCAGTCAATCTAATTTGATTTTTTCACTCCACCCTAACAAGTAGGGTGTACAATCTGCTCAAGGTCATTTGGGATAGAAAAGTTGTAAGCTAGTTCACCAGGGATATTAGTGAAATGGGAGGGAAGCCAAAGTTGGTGGTGAACATTGAAATCTCCTAAAATGAAGATTTCAGCGAAAGGAGAGTGGGATAGAATGTGATGATGGGGGATGTCTTTGAAAATACAATATATTGTAATGAATTCATTTTGTATTATAGTTTCTATTCCCTTAATTCACCTAAACATAATTAATAATATTCACTAACCACTTTAACTAAAATAAGGAAAGCAACTTAAAATCATTGTGTTATATGTGAAATGTCTCTTTCAATAAGGTATTATATTTACAGTAAAGGCATATTTGTATTTGTACAGTTTGTCTCTCAGTTCATAATTTAATATTATTTATAGTTGTGTGTGTGCGTGTGTCTTTCTAATCAATGTATGAATTTTGCATTATGGATGTTTTTCTCTTGAAGGGAAATGTGGTAAAAATTGACATGAAGGAATTTATTGAGGATCCAAGTGAATTTTCATATCCAAATCATTCTACTTCAGCTTCTGAAAGTGGAAATAGCAGTTTGTCCAAAGAAGAAAGTGAATATTCATTCCCTTCAACATCACAACACTTCTCCAATGAGGTAAAAACTCATGTTCACTTGTAATAAATATAAGTTTTATATATAATGTGTTAAATTAAATGAAAAAAATGCAGAAGTGAGTTTGCTCCTTTTACTATACTCATCCCTGCTTCTAATAACATACTAAGCAGACATGCAATTTTAGCTCCTGCTTGATTTTTTAATTAACAGTATTTGAAGTATGTTTACTAAAATTTTGTGTAAATTATATATATTTATATTTTTGTTTATTTTTCAGTGGTGTTTTATAATTTTTATAATTTATTTTATGAAATAATTTCAGCTTTTCAATTACAATACTATGTTACAACTATGTGTGCAGATTTATTTTATGCAGGAAGGAGGGACCAAGGGCAAATGCCTGCAAATATCTCTCTTCCCACACAGAAAGAAAAAAAGAGAGCCAAAATCAAGGTCCAGAGTTTTTGAGATGCCTGACACTGAAAGATTTGAGGTCATGCATGAGCAGGGGGAAGAATGGATTGAGGATGGTTGTTCCACAGTTGACTGGTTGAGTAGATGAAAGATTGAGAATACCAGTTAATTCTTGTCAAAGTTTGACAGAAAAAGGTTGAGAATATGTTGAGAGTCTGGTGCTACATGATCTCCTTAAAGAAGAGGCACACAGTTATAGAGTTCAAAAGTGCAGTGTCCATTGTAATAATAGAAGAGAGATAGTGAGGCAACACTATGGTGAAGAGAGAGAGATGGAATTGATGAGACAAAAAGCCTTTGATTTTGGAATACCCAATCAAGTAAAGCTGTGTGAGTTGAGCCACTCCATATATGATAAATGTACTGGGTACACAAGGAAAGTGTATTTTCCTATAATTTTCCTTTCACAACTATTTTCTGTCAGCATTGTCTGTTGTAGGAGGGGAAAAAACTTGTCTGTCTATTGTGTACTTTATTTTTACGACTTTCTGTGTATAGGAATCTTTAAGTGTAAGCATGGTATAAGTTTTCAGTATCTTTTTTTCATTTGCTTTTTCTATTTTTCCCTTATTGTCCCCTGCTTCTTTCTTGGACAAAACTAGAGTGGATCTTAATGTTTTTGTTAGCCTGTAGCTCTTCATAAAACACACACACACACACACACACACACACACACACACACACACACACACACACACACACACACACACACAGAGAGAGAGAGAGAGTTGATCAGAGCCACTTTCCTTTATTTAGTTAAAAGAAAGTATGTAATTCATTGCAAATTTTCTATCTAGCAATGTGACATTCTTTAGATGATGCAACAATAAAATGATGACTATTTCAGTTTAATAATTTTTAAAAATGCACCATGTAGATTAAATAAGTTGTTGGGTTTTGTTATAATTTGCTTTCTACAAGCCAGTTATATATATTTGCATGCATAAGATAAGTATATGTATAGTGTAAAACTGTGAATGAACTCTTAAAACTACTTTTTTCATACTTTTTACCCACTGTAAATCTTCTTTCGCCACTTCCTTGTACCAGCAGTAGCTGGTGGAAGAACTACTTTGTCTCCTTTGCTTTCCTACTAGTACTATTATTGTATGAAATCATCACCTCCCAGGAAGGTCATTCCTCCTCTACTTGGGAAAGAGTGTGCCCAAAATGTCACCTCTGAGCCCAAGCAGGAAGAGGGTGTGGTTGGGATCAAATACAGAACCTGACACCTCTGTTATTGCGTATCATATGACATGACAGTTTTATACTACAATTTATTATACAGTATTTGCCTGTCTTCTTTTTCTCTTTTTTAATTTTATTGATCTTGCCTAGAGTAGAAGATTATATTGAATTCTTTGCAATTCTCCAAAGATAAGAAATCATGTTCTGAGTCTTTCAAATTCATCAAATATAAATGAAGAAGTAAGTATTAAATTTTAATTTGGGTTTCATAATTAAAATAGAATACACTCCTCCTTTCTTGCATAATTTAGTAGTTGATGACTGAGAATTCAAAACTAAAGACCTATTACTCAGTCATTTGAAATCTAAACCAAGCTTTAGTTTGTTTTGTTAGAAATCACAAATTGATTATTGTACTTAAAATAGTTTTCTGGTCAGTTGTTTTGACACTATGATATTAATGCCTATCCTGTCTATTCTTTTCCATATGATAAACAAATTTCAGTTTCTTGAAAAGTGTTATTACACGTGTAAGTAAATTTTTTCAAGTACAATAAATATTGTAAAAATAGGTTTGAAAAAGTAAATAAACAAAACTTCAAATAAAATCCTCATAAGTTTAATAGAGAAATGGAAGTGGCTAAAAGGAGAAATGAGTGTGCCATTCTAACTTTATCCCTTTCATCGCACAATATTTCCATGGAGAGTACAGCCACATATGCATTTATTTGGCTGAAATCACCAAAAATTAGAAGTCAATAGAATTAAAAATACTCATAAATTTATAAGCAAAACAAAGCGCAAATTATTAGACACACGATTGTGGCTTTGAGCACTCACCAATGCAAAGCCATAGCCATGGCCATGGCCCAGAGCAGTGAAAAGGTTAAGATTTATTAGAATGAGTCAGAAAAAGTCTTTAAAGTCAGGAAATTTGGGAATGCCAAGAGGGCTGGAGCATCCCTGAAGATTTCGTAAATACACAGTTCTGTAAGATTATCAAGTCTATTCATTATTTTAATTGATTGTCTTGAGCTGCTGAGGTTGGTTACAGTTTGTAATTTATTTTTTGTAGTTTAGCATCTACATTCTAAATGGTACTAGATACTTGGTTATATATATGAAATGTTTACTCAATATCTCATATTGAACTTAGCTTTCTAAAATGAATAATACTAATAGCTATTTTGAAATGTTTATTTGATATTTCAAATATCTTAAAATGGTACTTAAATGTTTCAGATATACACTGAGTGGCAGAAAAATCAGCCCACTTGGAATATCACGAAAAGCAAAAAAGTGGGCAAGCTTCTGTTTATAAAAGTTTTAAAATTCAAAAATTTAGTTTATGAGGACATTAAAAAATCTTCAAACACCTGCTTAGTACAATTTATTATCCAAAAATACTGTACAAAAAATTGTTACAAAACAAAAAAAAAAGATTTTGACAAAAAAAAAAAAAAAAAAAAAAAAAAACAACAACTTGTGATCCACGGTTAATAAGAGGTGTTGCCTCCCCTAGCTTGAATGACTGCAGCCATTCGTCGATTCATCCCATGAATGAGATTGGTGATGATCACATCCTGTGGAATTCCCTCCCACTCTTCAATTAAAGCTTGTTGTCGCTCCTGTAGAGTGTTAGGGGCTACTAGATGAGCCCTAAGACACCATCACATTGTGTCCCAGAGATGTTCTATAGGGTTCAGGTCTGGACTTTGGGAAGACCACTTGATTCAACAAATTCCAGCTTTGTCAAAGAAATTACTAATGGCTCTTGCCACATGGGATGTAGTGTTACCGTGCTATAGAAGGAAGTCTTTGCTCAAGCAAGATCTCTTCCACATATCTTGCAGATGTCAGTGACCCACCACCAACAACCATGAGCTCCGTCCGTGAGTTTGAAGTGATACCACCTTAGACCATGACTGAGCCTCCTCCAAAAGCAACCCTCTCTGTAAAAGTACACAGGGTGAATCTTTCTCCTGTTCTTCTCCGCAGTCTTTTTCCCATCCATTGGATGTTTGAAGGTTAAATCTTGATTCGTCTGTGAACAATACTCATCCACATTGGACCATAGTCCAATTGAGATGCTCATGAGCGAAAGCAAGATGTGCATTGCGGTGGTGTGGGAGCAATTCCAGGCCCATTGCTGGATGTCTAGCATGTCAGCCACTTTCGAAACATAAGTCTCCTTGTAATGGTTCACTCTGATACACTGATATCTCGAGACTTTTCCAGCTCATTATGGACATTTGTGGCAGTCAAGCAATGATAAAACTGTCATCACAGGCAGATGTGCAGCACAATCTTCCAGATCCTGGCCTTCAGGTGTACTCTCCTGTCTCCACATAATGTTGGTCGACACACCAAACCATTCTTCTTGGAATTCCTAGTGAATTGGCAGCATAATGCTGGCTCCGACCATCTTTAATTAGAGCAATGACTCTTGTGACATTCATGGCGCTCAAATCCATTGTAAATGTCCAATTCTGAAACCCAAAAGAATTAGAAGTCCATCTGTTACTGCCTGCTCCCACTAGTGGAAGAAAAAAGTGGCACTAGCAGTAGGGTGTTTTTCGTTGCCCTCCAAAAATCAAAAAATGGTCCTACAATGCTGTTCAAAGTTTTAGTGCTGTGTATTTATCTAGGAAACACCCCTGTAAATGTAACTGATACAAGTCCCTATCAATGGACCATCATTGAGAAGTTAGTACATGTACTTAAACCTTTCGAAGATCTAATGCTGGAACACAGTAATAGAAATTCGATAGCTTCCTTGATCATACCTTCAATTTTAGCCTTGCAACTGTTTTTGAAAAAGGCTGGTAGCATGGACCAAAATGAATCGAGCAACTTCAGTGGCATTTTAACAATGCTTGAAGAATTACTTAAATCAACTAAAACAAGATTTGAATGCTACCTTACCAACAAAATGCTGTGCATAACTACATTTTTAGATCCAAGATTTAAATTACAATTTCAGAAGAGCAAAATTGATGAAATGAAAGAGTGGCTCAATGAGAGCATTGAAGAACAATTTACAGGAAGCCCTAGCCCTGAGTTGTCTGACACTGATTCACCTTCAGAGATTAGTAAAACATTTCCTGGATTTTCCAAATATTTCAGTTTAAATGATTGTTTCTTAGAGTTGGCAAAATCTAGTCATTCTAGTGAAAAGGTAGACGAAGACACTGATGCAAGCTCTGCACCCTCTACATCAAATATTAGGAGTCCTAAAACTAATTCTAAAAGACTTGCCATTGGCAAAGAAGTTGACACCTATTTGTCTTTACCTCTTTTGGAAAGATCAAAAGATCCTCTAGGATGGTGGAGGCAGAATAAAGCAGGTTTCAAGAATTTGCAGAAGCTCGCTCTCAAATATTTTTTAGCTCCCTCCTCATCAGTGGAAAGAGAGACTTTTCAGTACAGGTGGAAATATCTACGAAGCTAAGCGAAACAGATTAAATCCAGAAAATAGAGAAAAGCTTATGTTTCTGCATTACAACCTTCCTATATACAATTTTGAGTACTGAATCATGGGTGTATTTTTTTCTCATTTTCGTTACCATATTTGGTTATTTGATTTGATTTTAATAAAGTTGAATAAAAAAAGCTATAGAGACATAGCTTATAGCCATATAAGTAGCCTGACGAGTCATGTGGTGGTGATGAAATGCCTTTATTAGAAAAGGGAAATAAATATAAAAAAAACACCATTCAGTGCCAAATATTTGGCAAAAAGGCTGAATACCAAATATTCAGAAAAATGGCCGAATAGGCCGAATACCAAATAGTTACCGAATATTTGGTGCATCTTTAGTAAGAAGTAGGAACTTTGTTTATGGAAGCATATCATTTTTTTCTTTTTTTAATGCGTGAAGGAAGGGCCAAGGGCAAATGCCTTCAAAAATACCCCCCCCCCCCCTCTCTGAATACAGAAAGATGATGGCCAAAAATCAAGGATTTTGAGATGCCTGGACACTGCTATTGAAAGATTGGAGGTCATAGACTAGTTGAGTAGGTGAAAGATTAAAAATACCAATTAACCCTTGAGTTGGACAGAAAAGGAATGAAAATGTGTTGAGTCTGGTATTGTACTGCATGCTCTCCTTGAAGGAGGAGGCATGCAGTTGGAGAGTTCAGAAGAGCATTGTCTGTTAAAATAGCAATGGTGAAGAGAGAGGAGGACTTGAAGACAGTCAGTAAGAGGTGGGGAAGTGATGAAATGAAAAGCTTTTGATTCGACCTAGTGAAGTACAACTGTGTGGGTTGAGCCACCCAACACATGAGAAATGTACTCAAAAGAGGAGTGAACAAGATTGCACCTTTGGAATAAAACTGAGTATGGAGAAAGTAGGAGGGAAAAGAAAAGGGGTTGCTGTCAGTCATCCCACATACCTATGTTTCAGTGAGGAAGAGAAGAGGTGATGGTGGTCAACAGATTGAAAATTTGGGGAAAGGCCATGAATGTTGCAGAAGTTTATGAAAAGTGCATTAGTCAGAGGCCCAGAATGTCCCAAATGGGCATTAGCAGAACCAGTCCTGCTGCTTGGGTCTGTACAGTCGACCCCTCGACTTATGTTGTCACTGTCTTACGTAATTTCAAGTTATGAGAAGCCCCCCCATTGACTGTAATTGATTCATCTTACGTAATTATTTTGTGTTGTGTAATAGCTGTGTAATTGCAAATGCAGTGCGTGACCACTCACTGACAGGATGCCAGGTATTTCACATTATTTCATTATTTTTACTGTGCATTATATGAAGTGATTAATAATTTGGCAAATTAATAAATGTGAAATTATTAAGGATTATTAAATAATCTAAGTTAAAAAAGTGCCTGTGTGAAGTTGAAACATTGACGAAATAACACGCTATAATTTTTTATTATTAATTTTTAATATGTATTTTCTTTTACAGATGGTGTTTCTTAATAATAATTATTAATTACCATTATAATTCTGTTTATATACACTGTTTTTATCAAAAAATTTAATTATTTTATTATTTTCAATACTTTTTTGGGGTCCTGGAATGGATTACCCGATTTACATGTATTTTGGGGTTCAACTTACGTCATTTTCGAGTTAAGTAACTCATCTCGGAACAGATTAATTACGTAGGTTGAGGGTTGACTGTATTTTCCAGTATTGGCAGTAGGAGAGCCAAAAGTGAAAATATTTAGGGTCCCCTCCCCAGGGGACTCTGGCTTGTGAGGTTGATACTATTTACTTTTTTATTTTGAAAAGATTGTGTAGTATGTAAGATGCATTTATGTGTAGTGAAGAAAAGTGAGAGAAGTGTGTGTTTAAGAGCATGCTGGACTGCTGACAGGGTACATGAGACTTTGAGAAAGATTAGCCAAGGAGGACAGTGACAGGTGAAGTAGGAGTTCCAGCTCTCCATCTTCTGCCTACTTTTCCCCCCAGACTACAGTCCATCCCCATTATCTATTTTTTCACTTATTCACTGTTAATTATTACCCCCCCCCATATCTGTTCCGTATTCCTGCTCATCCATATTTTGTCTGTTAGCTGCAATGCAAAGCAACATGACATGCATTTAGTCATACAGTCATCCATTCATTGTCTGGTGCAACATGTAGAACTTTCAAACTTGAAATCTGCCTTCAGTCTGTTTTCTGAAAGCCATATTTGATGGTTGTCTTGCATTGCTCTGGTTATTATTTAGTAAAATAATTGATTAAATTTATTTACAACTTTTATTGCTTTATTTATTGCTTGATATTCATTTCATGTCTGTGGAGACTTGTACTGTGTTATATCAAGGCTAAAAGCATGTTAGAAAGTAATTTTTCAAATATTAAAGGCATGTTATACTTAAAACCTGGGGACCATCATGACATTTTCAAGAACCCAAAATTAACAATGGATATCAGGGTTTGATTGTACTTCCCTGGTTGATTGGTGTCTACAATCTCCTCATATTTGATGCTTTTAGTGTGCATCTTTAAGTTTGAATTTTGTCATTGACTTTGAATTCAGTCTTAACTGTCGATCTTAATAAATTTAAATTTGAAAGTCAAAGTAAAATGGAAATGGAAATGAAAGTTAATTTTACTTAATTCAGTTACCCAGAATTCAAAAAGTCAAAATTAAGTTTGGATTTCATCAGTCAGTCAAAGACAAAATTCAGCTATAAAAAAAATGTTGGAATTTACACTTTATTTCATTTTTCAAAGCAAAAATTTTTGGTCATTTAAAATGTGGACAGAAATAAATTTCAGTCAAGTTCAAAATTCAACCAGGTCATTCATCCAGATGAAGTTTTGGTACTTTAGCATTTACTTTTAATTTATGAATTTGAATTTTGCTTTTGTGTTGGGAAGCTTTTCTCTAACAAAAATTAGTGGTGCTTTTTAACTTGCGAGTAGAATAAAGTTCAGATTTTGGCAAGCTCAAGGTTGAAATTGAGAGAGAGTTAATTTTAACCTTAATTCTAAATTAAAAATTAATGTTGGAAGTAAAATTGAAGTCAAATTTAACAGTGAGCATTGTTGATTAGAGTAAAAATTCATTGCAGACCAAACTAAGAATTTATTTTGACATTCTCAGTCATAATTCTGAGTGAAATGTTAAAATTTAAAGTAAAAATAGTTAAAAGTTTGGACTTTAAATAACAGAGATGAATGTGATGTTTGTCTATCTGCCTATTCTATGAAACTAGAATCCATAACATATATATTTAGGATAGAGAAGTATCTTATAAGGATCAGGTTGAAGTTTTAAATTAAAGCTAAATTACCTTTTTTTGTTTACTTGATAAACAAGTTCGTATGGTATATGAATAATTTCAATGTGTTCACATAAGTTTATGAAAAAAGTTGAATGAGTTTATTATTGTTTTCCAGATAGGTAAGAATTCAGAAAGAATATCAAACATGCAGAAAGTGACTACAGCTAACTTCATAACCAAAGCAGATATAAACACCAGAGAGAGAAAGGAAGAGTATCGATGTTCATTTTGTTCTTATCAAACCAAAGTGCATTGCAAACTCATAATTCATGTAAGGGTCCACACTGGTGAGAAACCTTTCAAATGCGGCACTTGTTGCTACAGTGCATCAGATCGTTCTACACTTAAGAAACATTTAAGAATTCACACTGGTGAAAAGCCTTTTACATGTGGTACTTGTTCCTACAGTGCTTCACGAATTGGGAATCTTAAGGCACATTTAAGAATTCACACTGGTGAAAAGCCTTTTAAGTGTGGCACTTGTTCCTACAGTGCATCACAAATTTCAGATCTTAAGAGGCATTTAAGAATTCACACTGGTGAAAAGCCATTTAAATGTGGTACTTGTTCCTACAGTGCTTCACGAATTGGGAATCTTAAGGCCCATTTAAGAATTCACACTGGTGAAAAGCCATTTAAATGTGGCACTTGTTCCTACAGTGCTTCACAAATTGCGACTCTTAAGGCACATTTAAGAATTCACACTGGTGAAAAGCCTTTTAAATGTGGCACTTGTTCCTACAGTGCTTCACAAATTTCACATCTTAAGGCACATTTAAGAATTCACACTGGTGAAAAGCCTTTTAAATGTGGCACTTGTTCCTATACTGCATCAGATAGTTCTGCTCTTAAGGCCCATTTAAGAATTCACACTGGTGAAAGGCCTTTTAAATGTGGCACTTGTTCCTATAGTGCATCAGCTAGTTCTGCTCTTAAGGCCCATTTAAGAATTCACACTGGTGAAAAGCCTTTTAAATGTGGCACTTGTTCCTATAGTGTATCACTTAGTTCTGCTCTTAAGGCACATTTAAGAATTCACACTGGTGAAAAGCCTTTTAAATGTGGCACTTGTTCCTACAGAGCATCACGAATTTCAGATCTTAAGGCACATTTAAAAATTCACACTGGTGAAAAGCCTTTTAAATGTGACACTTGTTCCTACAGTGCATCACAAATTGGGAATCTTAAGGCACATTTAAGAATTCATACTGGTGAAAAGCCTTTTAAATGTGGCACTTGTTCCTATAGTGCATCAGTTAGTTCTACTCTTAAGGCACATTTAAGAATTCACACTGGTGAAAAGCCCTTTAAATGTGGCACTTGTTCCTACAGTGCATCAAATATTTCAAATCTTAAGAGACATTTAAAAATTCACACTGGGGAAAAGCCTTTTAAATGTGGCACTTGTTCCTACAGTGCATCACAATTTTCAGATCTTAAGAAACATTTAAGAATTCACACTGGTGAAAAGCCTTTTAAATGTGGCACTTGTTCCTACAGTACTTCACAAATTTGGAATCTTAAGGCACATTTGAGAATTCATACTGGTGAAAAGCCTTTTAAATGTGGCACTTGTTCCTATAGTGCATCAGTTAGTTCTGCTCTTAAGGCACATTTAAGAATTCACTCTGGTGAAAAGCCTTTTAAATGTGGCACTTGTTCCTACAGTGCATCAGTTAGTTCTGCTCTTAAGGCACATTTAAGAATTCACACTGGTGAAAAGCCTTTTAAATGTGGCACTTGTTCCTACAGTGCATCAGTTAGTTCTGCTCTTAAGGCACATTTAAGAATTCACACTGGTGAAAAGCCTTTTAAATGTGGCACTTGTTCCTACAGTGCATCAAATATTTCACATCTTAAGAGACATTTAAAAATTCACACTGGGGAAAAGCCTTTTAAATGTGGCACTTGTTCCTACAGTGCATCACAATTTTCAGATCTTAAGAAACATTTAAGAATTCACACTGGTGAAAAGCCTTTTAAATGTGGCACTTGTTCCTACAGTGCATCACAATTTTCAGATGTTAAGAAACATTTAAGAATTCACACTGGTGAAAAGCCTTTTAAATGTGGCACTTGTTCGTACAGTGCATCAGCTCGTTCTACACTTAAGGCACATTTAAGAATTCACATTGGTGTAAAGCCTTTTAAATGTTTTGCTTGTTCCTACAGTACATCAAAATTTTCAGATCTTAAGAAACATATAAGAATTCATACTAGTTCATCCCTGGGGATAGGGGATTTGAAAGAATACTTCCCACATGGTCCCAGCGTGTCGTAAAAGGTGACTAAAAATAAGGGACGGGTGTGGGGGAAACTCCTCATTCCTGTATGTAGCTTTCCATAAACAAGAACAGGATGTAATGTCTACTAAGGAAAGCTCTCACACTGGCAGAACATCACCCAGGATAAAAAGGTCCCCTCAACCCGCTTACGCACCAAGGTGGGTGAGGTGAGCAATGGTGCAACTTTTCTTAGTCCCAGAGAAGATTCTTCACCAAAGGGATCAATGTGGGGGATCCCACCAGGTCAAGGTATTGACCCTGGACCCCAGCTTTTCCATTAGACAATGGGCCCAACAAAAACATATGTCAGTATGACACAATAAACTGGACCATTGGAGAAAAGAAAAGAACGTAATCCTAGCGGCAAATCAATGCTAAGCTAAGTTCAGATATAGTTGAAGTGTTTGGCTTCTGGTTGAAGCCCCACTTATAGCTATTAAAAATACTAAAAGGAGTATAAACCAAACAAGTGAAAAGCCTTTTAAATGTGGCACTTGTTCCTACAGTGCATCAGTTAGTTCTGCTCTTAAGGCACATTTAAGAATTCACACTGGTGAAAAGCCTTTTAAATGTGGCACTTGTTCCTACAGTGCATCAGTTAGTTCTGCTCTTAAGGCCCATTTAAGAATTCACACTGGTGAAAAGCCTTTTAAATGTGGCACTTGTTCCTACAGTGCATCACAAAATTCTGCTCTTAAGGCCCATTTAAGAATTCACACCCAAAACAAAAGACACCCATCTCCCAAATAAATATAGACCAATCACTTGCTTACCAACTACATATAAGCTCTTAACAGGACTATTAGTAGACCAAATTTATACCCACTTCACATCACATAACTACTTAGAAAAAGAACAACATGGGTGCAGATGCAAATGCTTTGGCACAAAGGATCAATTACTCATAAACAAAATGATACTAGAAGATTGTAAGAGGAGACAAAAAAACCTTAGTATGGCCTGGATAGGTTATCAGAAAGCATTTGACAGTGTTCCCCACTCTTGGATAATCAAATGCATGGCACTGTATAACATACATGGAAATATAATGGCATTCCTTCAGAATCAAATGCAAAACTGGAAAACTAACATTTGAAAATATAAAAATTCAAAGGGGCATCTTCCAAGGAGACAGCCTTTCACCACTATTGTTCTGCTTAACACTGGACCCTCTTTGTAAACTACTGAAGAATGGGGACACATGGCAGGAGAAGGGAACCCCAGAAAACAGTCACATATCTGCTGTTTATGGATGACCTGAAGCTATATGCAAACAATGATACAAACCTGCAATATCAACTTAACATAGTGCACAGGTATTCAAGCGATATCCAAATGCAGTTTGGGCTAGACAAGTGCTCCAAATCCACTATAAGAGCAGGAATAAAGGTGTCAATGGAGGTTATGGATGTGGGTGAGGGCACCAGGATTGCAGACCTGGAGGAGGATGCAGTATATAAATACCTTAGAGTGGAAGAAAAATACAAATGTGGAGCACAAGAGAATGAGAGAAAAAATTATCAAAGAATACAACCAAAGAACAAAGATCTGCAAATCACAACTCAACCAACAAGAATAAGATTGCAGTCATCAATCAAGTAGCCGTACCATGTTTTCAGTACAGTGTTTGGGATCATAGACTGGCCTCAAGGAGACATTAACAAACTTGATGTGAAAACAAGAAAGATCCTTACCATTAATAAGATCACATACAGAAACCAGTGCATAGAGAGAATCTGTCTACCCAGAAAAGGTGGTGGTATGGGTCTGGTGAAGATTAATCAAGCACATAGGGCAACAATTGTAAGCCTAGGCCAATATATTGCAAGCTCTAATAATAAGCATATACAGCTGGTCAGAGATCACCAGCAAATCTTCAGCCAAGAAACTTCCATCACAAACTGGCCCAATTAGTCACTGACAATGCACTTGCTGAAGAAATAGGAACACCAGAGACTTCAGCTACAGTAACAGCCAAAAAAAACAAGAACTAAATATACCCAAAGGGTACAGCAGTGTCATAAAGAAACTTGGAGACAACATACTAGGGCAGGAAGATATATCAGAGAGCTAGAAATGGACTATATCAATGAGGAAATATCCCTGGAGTGGCTGAAATGGGACAGTTAAAGGTTGATTCTTGGGGCACAAGACCAAGAACTGGTATACCAATGGATTAAAAAAAATGGCTGGCATTAGTAATGATAAATGCAGATTTTGTAGAGCTGAGGTTGAAAGTGTAGGACATCATCTATCTAGTTGCCAGACCCTGCTGACTGAGGGGCATTACACTATGAGACATAACAAAGCATGCAGGCTTTTACACTTGAAAATCTGCCAGCATTACAAACTAGAAGTGCCTCTCCACCACTGGGAGAATGAACCAGAAGATGTGGTAGGGAATGTTACTGTCACCATATATTATGACAAAATCATCCCTACAGGAAGATATATCCAAACAGAGCCATTAAACCTGATATAATAATATGGGACAGAGAATAGAAAGGTACAGTTTATTGATCAATGTAAGCATCCCCAGTGATTACAGTCTAAACCAAGCAGAAAGGGAAAAAATAACCAAGTACCAAGACCTAGAGAATGATGTAAAAAGTATGTGGTCACTGCGTGAAATTGAAATAATACCAGTGATAATGGGAGCAACTGGGCTGCTAAAAATTACCTTAAACTCTTATCTAGAATAAATACCAAACAACCCAACAGCCTCAGAGATACAACTGGAAACAATCTGGGATAGTGTCACTATCTTGAAAAGAGCCTTCAGAAGCATCAGCAGCAACTAAACACAGATCTGGTTAGACCCAAGGTTGGGGTCCCCAGTATGTGAAAAGAAAAAAAAATCAAAAGAATATAAACCAGAGAGTGAAAGAAGAGCCTTTGAGCTATGCTCCTGGTGCTCTCAGGTCCCACTAACACAGGGTTTGGCAGCAAGCAGTGATGAGGAAGAAGTGATCTCTCTTAGAGGCACCAACCCTAGTGAAAAGCTTCAACTAATATGAAAATGCAAACTAGACAAAGGGAAAAAGCAAACAGTGTAAAGACGTAAGAGTTGAAACCACTTCACTCATTCATGGGGATGTGGAAGGGCAGGCACCCTGTGATTGTTATCAACTGACTAGCCCTATTACTCCTATGACTTCTAGAAGTGGGTTGAACCACTCCCAACTGGAGGCCTTGCAGAGAGACTCACCAGGTCAGATAAACAATGGCCCTGAACTCCTGCACCAACATCATCATATGGGACATTAGCCCTGTTCAAAAATCAACTTTTTCTTATTTTCATAGGTTTCTGTACTTTTTCCCATGCTTTTTGACCTGAAAAGGCCAAAAATCACAACCATTTTGACCTAGGTTGTTGGGAAGCATTGCCGCATGGAGCTTTAAGTTTTCTGCCTTGAAATCGGCCAAAAGCACCAGTTCCGGGGTCCCTTGAATCATGTTTTGCACTATAACTTTTTATCTAAACAAGATAGAGCAACAAAATAGGCACCAAATTAAAGTGTTTTTAATCCTCTTTCTAACTTATACAATTATGATAGTCTTGGAACAAGAAATGGCACATTGGTACATACAAAGATTTCAGAAATATCACAAAATTCGTTTTCTCACACTCAAGGCAGACAAGGCGCCTTATTCATGACACAAATTTGAGATTAACATTTTGTCACAAGTCTACTCGATCAAGAAGTGAAAGCATTACATGATGATTAATTTCATAATGACATTTACACAGTCAGTTGTTGAGAGTTTGTTTCTTGAAGCTGTCAAAGCGGCATCTGTTGAACTCCACAGCTTGAAGGAGATAGTCCCTTTGCTTGGCATCTGTTGTTATGACACTTGCAAAGTCGCTCATCATCTTGACACCACGTTCAGCAATGTCATTCACCACTTTCAGATTCTTAACATAGTCCAACGCTTTTCTGTAGTCCTACTACAGGATTTCCAGGATGTGATGTCGACAGGCCAGATAAAACACCTTTTTGTTCAGCATTTTCTCTAGCAGTTTGGCAGCTCCTCTGTGAACTCCACTGTTACTGGATGTAGTGTCAAAAACAAGGGCAGTAACATTATCCGCAAGTTCCCATGTCTCCAGTAAATCCATTGAAGCCTCAGCCTGAGCTGTGCCAGAAGAATTGTCGATGACAGGTACTCCCAATAACTTTCCTTCAGTGTATGAAGGTGGACCAGACACTAGCACAGCCAAAGTCTCTGAGGTACTTCCAGGTTCACTGCCCAAGACATCTTTGAGCAACTTTCCATCCCAGTGTAAGGCAGCGTACTGTGGAGGGTTTTCACAAAACTTGGACATGTGACTCTGGCTGATATTATACCTGGACAGCATTCTGTTGCGACGTGTTGAGGTTGAGATGACGAAGTTATCCAGATCAGCCCCTCCAGCTTTCAAGGTGGCAGAAACCATGGCAGTAACTTGATTGTCTGATAAACCAAGATGATCAGCTGTATTGCAGATGACATCACATTCCATGACCTTCCTTGGAAACGTCAAAGTCACACTAGTCACAGTGTCTTGATGGTGAGAACATCCAGGACGAGGCTGATGGTAATCCATGTCCTCTGTGTTAGCGTCGTTGTCAGTTGAGTCACCCCAGGTAATGTCATCCACATGAACAACTGCCTCTTGTTCTGCTGCAGCTGTAAAATAGTACAACATGTTAAGGCAGTAATTGTTAAGTACATGCTAAATATCGCAATGGAGTAAAACTTAAAACTTTTTGTAACGTTCAAAGTAATTAGTTTTACCTTGTTCTTGTCTATGCTGCAGTCTTTCATTCCTCGCTGCTTGCTGCAGGGATCTTGTCTCAAAAATCTTGTCATGACCAGACATATGACCTTTCCTCTCAGTCTTTTGGTCTTCGTAGAACCTGATATCCTCATCTTTCTTCTCTCTGGATAACAGTCTGTTGTTCTGTATTTCCTGGATTGCATCTGGAGCTCCTATATCGAACAGGCTGTCTAATTCCAGCACAAATGCTCCTCTTTTTCCTCCAGGGTTACTTGCTCTTCCTTTGCTTTTCACCAGAGCATGATGTTTCTCATGTAGTTTCATGAAGAGCTTCATTGCGTTGTACTTGGTCATTGTCTTGATCCTAGCCATCTGCCAGAATGGGATGATAGATTCAACTGTTTCATATGCAAGGTCTTGAACCATGGGCCTCCCTGCATTTTCCGGTAAATTCTGAAGATTAAGGAAATACTGGAACGCCTGTCTGTTGGTGGGAAGCTGGGAACCACTGATAAAAGCTGAAGGGTATCCAACCAGCAAAGTTTCAGTGAGAGATCTGGTAGATGGCCCAGTTGACACCTGCCTGTGGACAGTACGTGGAGGTTCTGAGATATCAACTGTGTGCCCACGGAGCTCCCTCAGCTCCTTGCTTAATGCCATTGTGAAGTTGTAACTTGTAGATGGTTTTCTAGATTCTGATTGAGTTTCTGTTGTTTCCTGAAAAATGATAGATAATTATTATTATTATTATTATTATTAATTATTATTAATTTATTATTATTATTATTTATTAATTTTATGCTCTTTCATTTGATACCTAATTTGTTGCTCTATCTTGTTTAGATCAAAAGTTAAAGTGCAAAACATAATTCAAGGGACCCCGGAATTGGCGCTTTGGCCGATTTCAAGGCAGAAAATTTAAAGCTCCATGTGGCAATGCTTCCCAACATCCTAGGTCAAAATAGTTGTGATTTTCGGCTTTTTCAGGTCAAAAAGCATGGGAAAATGTACAGAAACCTATGAAAATAAGAAAAAGTTGATTTTTGAACAGGCCTAATGGGACATAGAAGAAATCTCAGAAACTATGAGAAAAGTATATGGACCATAGAGGAGAAGTGTGTGATTCTGGCTTGCTTTGAATACTCAAGGTATGAAGGCTGGGGCAGGCAGAAGCATAGAATTCTTCAAGAAAAGATTACCAGAGCAGACTTACCACCAGAGAAGAAAAGCCTAACAACAACTGAAAAAATTAATTTACTAGTCACACAGATGCATAAATACTTAACCCAAGAAGAAATGGGAACCACCAAAGAAAATGCCGTTAAGAAAGCAGAGGAAGAATATAGCAATATGGATATTGAGAAGAGATCAAATGGAAAAACTGGACAAAGGAAAAATGGACACTTATTTGGGCAACTGATTATTCAAAAGAAAAACATACCTCAGCCAAAGATATTACTCAAACCTGGCATGAAATATTTTACCACCAATGTCCTTACAAAAGACAAGTGCCACCAACAAGACTTTCCACACAAAAATATAATATAAAAACCATCGCTGCTGCTACTACCATCGCCACTGTCCACACTGGAACTAAGCAACCCACCACCTGCAGAAGAGCACATTGATTGGGAACAGAGGCAAATAGAGGAGGAACTTGTCAACAAGATAGAGGAAGTAAGATCCATGGAATTGGGTGATAGACCAAAATTGATAAAGCTCAATACCAACAGACCATTTAAACAGCTAGTAAAGAAAGTCAATTTAGCACTGCCAAAATTAATACTGGTACCAACAGAGGCCCAAATATCTGAAATCAACATCATAAATTATGCAGTTGGGTTATACACCCAAGAAAAGGTTATACCCAACTGCAGCCCTCAGAGGCCCAAGGAAAGACCAAACAGGGTACTTAAGGTCCCAACATGGAAGAAGAAAAAGCAGGCAAGAATATTGCAATTCAGAAGGGAAGTCTCACAAATGGAAACATTCGTGAGAAGCCCATGGAGCAGAAACCTAGCAGCAAGGGTTAGAAAGATTAAGCAGAAGTATAACATGAGTGATGATGAACAGCTGCAACAAAAATGCCACGAACACCAGACACAAATTAAAACACTAGCTCAGCAAATAAAAAACAGTAGAAACAAAGAGCGAAGGAACAAAACCAATTATCTGCAAAGAACCCAAGTGCCTTATACAAGAATTTAATATAAGGAACAATTCAAGTTGAGGAACCACCAGACCAAGCTGTATTGGATAACTACTGGAGACAGCTTTTCCAGGACCCAGTGCAGCACAACAATGAAGCTGATTGGATAGAGGAGGTGAGACAAATTAATAGAAATAAGCAATAAATGGTAAACATCAGCATTACTGAAAACAACCTCAAATCAAAATTAGCAAGTTTTACTAATTTTAAAAGCCCAGGAATAGACCAGCTGCCAAACTTGTGGATCAAACAAACCACCCCACTACATAAATACTACAAGCAGGCATTCCATTGTATGATGAATGGTGAGGTTGAGGCCCCAGAATGATTGACAACAGGAAACACTATTAAGAAGAGTTCTACAGTATGATGGAGAATGACTAATATTGGGTGCCCAAGATCTTGCACAAATGCATTAAAAAAAGATGGTTGGACTTAGTAATGATGATAGGTGTAGATTCTGTCATGCTGAGGTGGAAAGTGTTGGCCATCTTATAACAGGCTGTAGGGTGCTCATGGCAGATGAACACTATATAGCTGGACAACAAAATGTGTAAATATATCCCCTGGAAGATTCTGACAGCATTAAAACTGGAATGCAGTAAAAATATATGGGACCATACACCTGCACCAATTACAGTAGACCCCCTGCTATTCAGGGGGGTTACATTCCATGAGAACTTTAAAATAAGACTAACCTGTATACTGTATATGTATGATGCAGTTGATGTTGATGAGGGTCATTGTTGGTGTTGGTGAGGATGATGTGATTATTGTTGATGAGACATGTAAAGAAGCTGAAGTACACAAAAAGAAAATGGAATAAAAACATTAATATTGCACATAAAAACACAAACATGGTAAATGTACTGCTGCTGGCAAAAAAACAAATACGCGAACCCTACCTACTGCGAATACCAAAATGGTATACAAAGATAGCCTATGAATATGTGAGTGCTGAACCTGCAAATAGCAGGGGTCTACTGGTACTGGAAACAGCTACTACACTATCTATTATGATACAATAATACCAACTGCCACTTTCATTGATAATTTGGCTGTAAAACCAGACATGGTAGTGTGGGACAAGAGGGAAAGGGTCGTCTTACTGTTTGAGGTCATTGTCCCAAATGACTACAGCCTCAACAGAGCAGAGAGGGAAAAAATTACTAAATATCATTGGCTTCTCTGTAATATCAAAAGAAACTGGGAATTAAAAGAAGCTGCCATTCTTCCCATCGTAGTTGACACTACAGGTATGATGAAGAACAACTTAACATCCTACCTGAAATCAATCCCAGGACAACCCCAGGCCATAGAGATCCAAATAAAGGCATTAATGGGGACAGTTACCATCCTCGAATGAATGCTAGGCCAAGTTCAGGAATAGTTGGAATGTTTGGCTTTGGGTGGAAGCCCCACTCACAGCTGTAAAATGTATTTTACAGAGAGTATAAACCAAAAGTGAAAAGCCTTTGAAATGTGGCACTTGTTCCTACAGTTTATCACAAATTTCACATCTTAGCAGCAGGGGTGAAACAACCAAACCCAGAATGGAATGAGGAAATAGTGGTAGTTAATGGAGGGAAGGAGCAATCACACGTTTAAATGTAAAGACCAAATTCAGAAAGTTCTAATTTTAAAAACTAAGATGCAGATATGTTCCCAAACCTTTGGCTCAAACAAGTTTCAGTGCTGTACCATCTCTGTATTTCAGCCTTCACTTGCCTGCTGAATGGCAAAGAGCAGTCACCAGAATGTCTTACCATTGACCATGCAACCCTCTTATCTAGATCTCTGGATGCAGAGCTTCCAAATATAATGGTTATAATTAGGGATGTACTGACTAGTCAGTAAATAGTCGGTAGTTGGCACAGTCAGCCAACTATTCATAGCTGGTTTAGTTGCTAAATGTTTGCTAATTTAAATAATCTTGGAATTATGATTAATATTGCAAGCATTGAATTTATAAATGTTATGTTACATAACTTGCATTAGCCTTGTAAACGTTTGTGTTTTAAATGTAAACATTCATGTTTTGTGTTGTAAATGTAAACATTTATGTTTTGTTGTTGCTGTCTAACATTGAAATATTTGTAGAAATAAAGTTATATCTGTCTCTGACTTTGATTCCTCAGTTCATATTGCTGGATCAATCTTTCAACCAAGGGTGAACACTGCATTTTATTATCAACACTAGGACAAATCATATTCTATTATGGTGAAATGACTGATGTTGCCATTCAGGCATGCATTAAATTTGTATGAAACATATACCAAGAGCTCTAAATTGCATATGCATTACGGATATATTTAAATAGAAATTAGTAAGTGTGTAGCAGCCAAAAATTAAAAAACTTTTCTCTGCAAACCCAAGGAAGAATGAATTCTTGTAGTCCTTAGAGTCCTTTCAAAATTTGGCTGACTAGCAGCAGTCAGCCATAATTCACAGTTGGTACATCTCTAGTTGTAATTAAATATATTATTTAATTTGAATTTTTGTTTTCCAAGAATCATTTATAATAGGTTATTTTAAAGAAAGTTTTTAATAAAATAAACTTAAAACATTTGTTCTCATGAAACACTTTTTTTTGTTTTTGTTAATTTAAAATAATATCTGGTAAAATTTTATATTTTATTTTTATAAAATCTATACACCCAATATTTGATTTGATAAAGTAATCTCTAATAACTGTAGAGAGAGGCTGAAACTTGGGCAATAATGGTAAACACAGGCAGATCATAATTGCTAAACTGTTAGAGAATGCTGATATGCTCTGTTGACAGGAAATGTGTCTTTTGAAATGACTTCAAGGACCTGAGTGACTTTCATGGGATAGGGGAGGCCACCAGAGATAAAAAAAAAAATGGCTTCCTTGCAGGCCACTCACTTGGTGGTATAGATATTGTATGGAGGTTAGGGTATGGGAAATACAGGGTGGTTCAAAAGTTTATATCTATTTAGCTGAAATAATAGTATTTCAGGATAAAAATGCAATAATATAATTAAATGTATATTTATTTATGAAGTTTAGGTCTAAGATTTTAGCAACTGCCGTGACAATGTGGATTTGCAGATCCTGCAGGTTTGTAACTCTTTATGAATCCTAATGCAAAGAACTCTAATGGTAAATCCAGAGCTTGTACTGCCCACAGTTTGTTTCCATGTCCAATCCAGTGATTTAGTAAGAGCTCATTAAGGTATGCCTAAATGATGTTTGCATAGCGAGATGGAGCTCTATCTTTTTGAAAGGCAAGTGTCAAGAATGCCATCTGAACAAAGCTAGGTTTAAGAAACTGTTGAAGCATGTCAAGATAAATTGGCCCTGTTACCATAGCTTCTACGAAAAAAAGGTCCATAAATCTTTGATCTTGTCATACCCAACCAGACATTAACTTTAGGAGAATATCTCTCCCATTTTTAGAACTATGTTGGTTTTTCACTAGCCAAATACAGCAATTATGTCAGTTAACCTTTCTGCATGTCTGCAATGTTACCTCATCACTGAAGGGAATGTGGTTTAATAAATTTCTCACAAATTTTTTCAATCACTTCTGTGCACAGGGTGGCTCATCTTGGATAATCCTATTTGTGTAACTTGTGTAGTACTTGAATATGGTAACTTTTGTTTTTTAATATTGATTTTAAAATCCTCAAAACAGTCATTTTTGGTATGCTCAGTCTATGTGATGCTGTGCAAGTTGACATTCTAGGATTTGTTTCAGAGGCCTCTTTTACGACTCTCTGTCTGCAGGAAACATGGCTATGGAAACAGGACTTAAAGGACCTGAATAGACTGTCCAGTAACTTTCATGAGATAGGGGAGGCCACCAAAGATAAACAAGATGGGCTTCTTGCAGGCCACCCACCTAGTCGGGTAGCTACTCTATGGAGGTTGGGGTATGGGAAATATATTAGTGAATTAAAACTCGTTTTGAACTGGCTAACTGGAATAGAAATTTGTGTAGACAATAAAAAATTTGTAATTCTGTGTATCTGTATGCCTTTTCAGGCAGTTGATAATGAAGATGATTACCTCATTAAATTGGGGCAGGTCAGCAGTATTATTAATGAGTTGGATATGACATGTGTAGCTATTATTGGTGACTTTAATGCTAATGTGCTTAATGATAACACTGGTCTGCATCATTTTTGAGGTCAAGGTTTTTTAGTTGTTCTTTTATAAATTTTGCATGCTGAATTGAAAAATGTAACTCATTTTGCTCAATCAGGTCAGGTTTTTATGCTATCTCAACTTTAAAAAAATTAGATAATCGTTATGAAATGAGCAAGTTTATTTTTTTAAAACACTTACATTTTAGCCAAGTGTTAGCCAAGCTCTTTATAATAAACAGACACAACTTATTTCTAATTACGATTGTCATTACTGTTTTTCAGCATGAATAGAATGTGCAAGATGCACCCTAAATTATATATATATATATATGTAGGTTATAGCCCTAGTGCTGGGTCTACAAGGCGGCTACACCAAATACCCCTGTTTTCTCTGTCTGTGGGACAGCCGAGCAGACAAGCAACACTACGTACAACGCGATTGGCCAGCAAGACGTGGCCTGGAACCAGGTTCGCACAACGTTCTGTCACACGCTCTCATGAATCCGCAGATGATTCTACTTCCGCCGCTGCACATCAAGCTCGGACTTATGAAGAATTTCGTCAGAGCACTCAACAAAGAAAGCCGAGCTTTCGCTTTCCTGAATCAGAAATTTCCACGTGTCAGTGAGGGCAAACTGAAAGCAGGTATTTTTGATGGCCCTCAGATCAGGGAGCTAATGAAAGATGCTCAATTCAACGAAAGTTTGGAGGACAATGAGATCAATGCCTGGCTCGCATTCAAGTCCATTGTCACGAATTTTCTGGGCAACCACCGAAGTCCAGAGTACGAACGTGTTGTCGAGGAGCTCCTGCAGAGCTTCCAGGCTCTTGGTGCACGTATGTCCATAAAGATGCATTTTCTCAGCTCGCATTTAGACTACTTTCCGGAAAACTGCGGTGATGTCAGCGAGGAGCAAGGAGAGCGCTTCCAGCAGGATATTCGAGTGATGGAAGAGAGGTACCAGGGCTGCTGGGATGTGAACATGCTCGCGGACTACTGTGGTGCCTCAAGAGACACGTTCCAGCTGTGGAACACAGACGAAAGTCTTTGAGAAAGCCCTTTCGTCCACATTAACTGTACTCGTGTACCATTTTTTATATACTTTGTACATTTTCTGTCAATTTAAGTCCGTTTAAAAAAAATAAACTTGCTAATTTCATAATGATTATTTTTGAATTATCTATTTTTTTAAAATTGAGATAGCATAAAAACCTGACCTGATTGAGGAAAATGAGTTACATTTTTTAATTCAGCATGCAAAAATTATAAAAGACCAACTAAAAAAACCTTGACCTCAGGAAAAAAAATTTCAAACGCAGACCAGTGTAATTCTTTGTTTAGCAACCACTTAAAAGCATTCTGTGAAGATAATAACTTGACCCTTTCATCCATGTATAGTCTTCCTGGTGATAGCTTTATTTATGCTAGTGATAGTTGGCACACCACCACATGGTTCGATCATTGTACTTGCACACCTGATGTAAATCAGGCAGTTTTGTACTCCTATGCTAGTTCTGACCACATGCCCCTATTAATTGAATTTGACATTAATTGTATTCCAATGCTATGACAGGTAAATGATACACATAAAGCGAAGTTAGACTGATCCAAAGTTGACGATGAGGGCAAACAATAGTAAATTGTAGTAAATCCAATGTATTGCTAAGTAATATATCTGTCCCTAATGATGCTCTAGCTTGTCAATGTAAACTGTAGAATTCAAACACATATTTTGGGGTTTTAAGATCTGTATGAACAAATTGTTTCCTCTCTCAACAATGGTAGTCTAAACTTAAATACATTTAGAAGAAAAAATTATACATGTAGACCTGGTTGGAGCGATTATGTGGCTGAACTTCATAATGCATCCAGAGATGCTTTTTTAATGTGGTGTGAACAAGGGAAGCCAAGGCACTGTCCTGTATTACAACAAAAACAGAGGGCTAATGCCAGGTTAAAGTATGCATTAAGGTATGTAAAAAATCGTGAGGATGAGATAAGCAGGGATGCTCTGGCTAGAAAGTTTACCAGTAAGAGTCCAAGAAACTTTTGGGATGAATTAAAAACAATGAATAATAGTAAAATCTGTCTCCCTGCTAATATTGAAAATGTAACTGGGACTGAGAATATAGTCAAATTATGGAAGGAACACTACAGTGAGTTATTCAACTCTGTACATAAGAACAATAATGTTAATTGTGATGCAACCTGTAGTCCAGATATGAGTTAGTGTATTTGAGACTAAACAGGCCATAAAATGTTTAGATTGTAACAAATCATGTGGTATTGATGGTATTTCTGCTGAGCATATGAAATTTAGTAGTGGCAGATTAGTGTCTCTGTTAGCTTTGTGCTTTACAGGTTTACTGATGCATCGTGTTTTGCCAGATACAATGTTATCCATTGTTTTGATGACAGCAAAAAGATAAAAAGGGTAAAATCAACAGTAAAGATAACTATAGGCCAATATCCTTGGCCAGTATTATGTCTAAGGTGTTTGAATATATACTCAATAATAGACTTGAATGTTACCTGTATACTAGTGATGACCACTTTGGTTTAAAAAAGAAACACAGTACTGATGTGTGTGTGTGTATACCTTGAAGGAAATGGTCTGTAAATACCAAACTCTAAATGCTAATGTATTTTTGTGTTTCCTGGATGCCTTTAAGGCATTTGATTATGTTATTCATGACATTTGTAAATCGTAATGTACCTGGTTACTTGGTCTGTATATTAATATTCTGGTATAATTACCAGGTAATGATTGTAAGATGGGGTGGGGTTAATTCAGAGCCATTCTTTGTGACCAATGGTGTCAGGTAGGGAGGGATACTATCCCCCTACTTAGAGGGTGATCAAATTATTAGGACCAACCCTTGAAAAATACATTTCCATTATAATATGGTGTTTTTAGTTTAAATAATAACCTTTCAAGTATGCAGACAGTATTCCAAATTGTTAACACATGTAGTGTTCTCTACCTGAATAACAGAAACGGGATAGGGGTTAATTTGGGGAGTAGGGGAGGGGAGTATGTGAAAAGTGGGTTCAGTAGTGTTTCAGCTGTGAATGTGGAAGGTTGTCTCAAGTGGTCAGGTGCGTTAAGTGTATGTTAAGTTAATGATAAGTTATTATATTTAAATCATTGTACGTAGAATATGCACTCATACACCCATATGATATTGTTTCTCAGCAACGTATTGTGATTCTTTTTATTAAATTAGTGTTTCTTTACAGGAATAACTTTTATGTACTGTAGGCTACCCAACATGGGTAAGAAATGTGATCTATCGCCAAAGAAGAAAGGTAGAATGCTTTGCTGCTGACTGCAACTGATTATTCTCACAGAAAAATAGCCCGAGAACTGAATGTGTCACATGCGAGTGTTGATAGGATCGCATCAAAAATTAAAGTTGAAGGGGATAATCCAGAGCTGACTCCAAAAAGAAAGGGTAAATGTGGTCGGAAAAGGATAACTACACCTAGAACTGACAGATACATTGAAAAGAAACTAGTAAATAATAGGAGAAGCACTACTAACATAGTTAAATTGGAGCTGGAGAAGGAAAACCTCAACATTTCGACAATGACCTTAAGAAGGCGTGCCAGGGAATTTGGATTGAGTAGTCACTGGCCAAGGAAAATGCCAGAATTGACTCCAACAATGATCAAAAAACGCTTAAAGTGGGCTAAATACACTAAAAGTTTACTGTAGAGGACTGGAAATTGGTAAGTCAATATTTTAGTGATCTTGTATGCTTATTTTGAGTAAAATGTATTATTTTGATATTTGTATGACAAGGCACATTTCATTTTGGGTGCAATCATTTCTTTCTCTTTTCATTTGCAGGTGTGTTTCAGTGATGAATCCACATTCCTAGTCGTGTCTATAAATCACAGTATGTTAGGCGACGTCTTGGTGAGGAATATCATCCAGACTGTGTCGTAAGTATGGTTAAGCATCCAACATCTGTCATGATATGGGCAGTGATAAGCGGTAAAGATACTGGACGAATTTACATTGTTGAGGGTACTATGAGGCAGGACCAATACCGAAAGGTTTTGGAAACTAGACTTATTCCACAGATCGCCGACTGGTTTCTAAATGGTGAGCCATTCCATTTTATGCAAGATTCGGCCCCATGCCACACTGCAAGGTCAGTTAAAAGTTTTCTGGCTGCAAAGAATATTCCTCTCGTGAATTGGCCAGGAAATTCTCCGGATATGAACCCTATCGTAAACCTATGGGAAATAGTAAAGCGTAGACTGAAAGGCAGTGAGGAAATAACTCAAATACAGTTAATAGAATGAATAATTGCCGTTTGGACCATGATCCTGAGATACAGGCCAGCTGCAAAGCCTGTATAGAGAGTATGCCTAGATGGGTTGCTGCCTTAATTAAGGCCAAAGGAGGACCCACTAAGTACTAAATGTGTTTAATATGATTGTAGAGTGTATATAAATATATTCTGAAATAAAATAAGTGTTTAAATTAGCCAAATTTTACTATTATTAGCATTGGAAATAAACTTATACAAGAAAAACTATTTTTTATGTAGTGGCTCTAATAATTTGATCACCCTCTATTCAATATTTATATAGATAATCTATCTGTTGTGCTGAACACCTGTAAAATAGGCTGCGATATTGGTACAATGATTGTTAATCATCTGATGTATACAGATGATCTAGTTCTTATTTTTCCATCTGTAAAATGGCTCAGCACACTTTTGAAGGTGTGTGAAAGGTATGGGAAGGATAATGACAAAATATAATCCTGCTAAAAGTCATGTTATGATTGAGGACCAAGGCCTACAAATATATAAAATTTCCTGAATTTCATTTGAATAGTTGGTGCTGTCAGAAGTAACCCAGACTAAAGATCTTGGCCACATACTAACCGATAGTCTTTCAGATGACTGTGATATTCTAAGGCAATGTAGACAATTATATGCTCAGGGAAATACTTTGGTTATTAAATTTCATATGTGTACATTAGATGTTGTTGATTTTGTTCAAAACGTTTTGTACACCAATGTATACAGCTCATTTGTGGTGGAACTACAGGATATATAGTATAATTTGATAAAATTATATGTTGCATATATAATAATAATTTTTGGATTTTATTAATAACTCCAAGATTTGTAAATGGTGCTCTTTCTGGTGCCATTATGCTGTTTGTAGTCAATAAGGTGCGTAACTGTGCCAGTGTCATTCACAATTTTGTATTTAGATTTATCACTATGCTTGGTGAGTCAGTCAATAAGATAATAGAAGCCATGGTTAGTGGATTGGTCTCTGATATATTTTATAAATCTCAAATCTGGAAGCATTGGCATAGGCAGTTGTACGTTCAATTGTTCATTATACACAGTGATTCACTGGCCTACTTAGTGCTCCAGACAACTATCTCTTAATCTTCTATGGACCTCTTGTATAATGTTTGTACCAGTTGAGTCTGAACTAAAGTGTTTGTTTACCAATTCAACATTTTCTTGAGAGGTACCTAGATGTCCAGATCCTGCCTCATCATGAACAGATCCTGTTCTTTTAAATTTATTGACCAGCTCATGAATTGCTTTGTCTGTAGGTCCTGGTTTGAGAAATCATCTTGTGAATTTTTCTCAAATTCCTTTGCACTTCTTCCCAGGCCTGTAGCTTGGGGGCTGCCTAACTATAGATTAACTAAGATGAAGTACCAAGTAGTTTCAAAATTATAATTCAGTTTTGTAATCGTCTAATTGACCTGGTCCAATAAATGTGCAAATATAAAATTTTGTTTTTAATGAGAGTTTTATTTTTACAAAGAATTCCCTATATTGTCAGTACTATGTATCCTCCCCTGGAGATTACTTTTAGCTACAGCCTTACTTCTTCCCTTGGATACATAGTGTCACTACCATCACATATTCTTCTATATACATCATCATCTATGGCCTGTAGAAAATAGAAATATTAAATTTCAGCAAAATAGATAGGGACTTTTGGACCACCCTGTATATTAGTGAATTGAAACTTTGCTTAAACTAGCTAACTGGAATAGAAATTTGTGTTGGCAGGTAGTTCATAATGAAGATGAATAAATCATTAAACTGGGGCAGGTGAGCAGTACTACTGATTAGTTGGGATAAACAAACAAAAACACTTTATTTCAGACTCAACAGTTACAAACATTATACAAGAGATCCAAAGAAGATTAAGAGATAGTTGTCTGGAGCACTGATGGTTAATATGTTTTAAATGACATGGGCTGGACCTGTAAATCAAAATAACTTTTTATGAGGTAGTTTTAGTCACTTTATTCAAATTTGGCACTCATTTTTGTGCAAACTATTTTAGAAAATAATAATAATTATATATATTATATATATATATGTGTGTGTATTTGTAGTCAGGGGTGGTATGATGTCATGTTACTCTGCGACTTAATTAGTTTGTTGGTTTCTGTTCTGGCAATTTTTTTTTTCTAATTGGATTCAGATAGAATTATGACATGCCATTCGTGTGGTTTCGACTTTGAGAACTTGATTCGTCATGTGCCCTAGATGAAGACAAAGCATTGGATGTTTTTATCAATTATGGCATTATTCTCTCATCCTTAACTTGCCTGAAATGTGACAGTGAGTGCCTAAGACGAAAAGATCAGAAGATATTTAGGTGAAATAACCAATATTAACCTGTTGGGTTAATTGAATGCCCAATTAGGTCAACTGAACACCCTTGATGATTGGTTAGAGTAAGTTGTGATATTTTCGTTAGTTTAAACAAAAATGACGAGAGCAAACTTTTCTGGTTAATTTTGAGGTGAACATGTTATGTTATACTTTATTGTATAAAATGTATTCAAAAATACATTTTTCAAGTGTATTTTGGTGTGCTTTGTTAAAATATCTATTTCTGTTCATTTGCACAAGAAATGAAGGTCAATTGTTATTGCATGGCCCAAACACGTATTTCTGTTCATTTGCACAAGAAATGAAGGTCAATTGTTATTGCATGGCCCAAACACGTATTTCTGTTCATTTGCACAAGAAATGAAGGTCAATTGTTATTGCATGGCCCAAACACGTATTTCTGTTCATTTGCACAAGAAATGGTCATCATATTTGAACAGAACACACCTAAATACACTTGAAAAATATATTTTTTATTTCAACTTCAGGCCATGTCATTTGCAACATAATTACCACACTGACTAAGTAGGCCAGTGAATCACTGCATAATGAACATACAATTACCTACACCATTGCTTCCAAATTTGAGATTCATAAAATATATCGGAGGCCAGTCTACTACCATGGCTTCTGTTATCTTATTGACTGACTCACCAAGCATAGTGATAAATCTAAATACAAAATTGCGAATGACACTGGCACAGTTAGGCACCTTATTGATTACAAACAGCATACTGACACTAGAAGGAGCACCATTTACAAATCTTGGAGTACTGTACTTAATAAACTCCTAAAAATATTATTATATGCAACATATAATTGCCTCAAATTATACATCCTGTAGTTCCACCACAAATGATCTGTATACATTGGAGTACAAAAAGTTTTGAACAAAATCAACTTAACATCTAATGTACATATATGAAATTTTATAACCAAAGTATTTCCCTGAACATATAATTGTCTACATTGCCTTAGTCTTTCAGATGACTGATATTCTATCAATTAGTATGTGGCCAAGATACTTAATCTGGGTTACTTCTGACAGCACCATACTATTCCATTGAAATTCAGGAAATTTTATATACTTGTAGGCCTTTGTCCTCATAATCTTAACATGACTTTTAGCAAGATTATATTTTGTCGTTATCCTTCCAATACCTTTCACACACCTTCAAAAGTGTGCTGAGCCCTTCTACAGATGGAGAAATAAGAACTAGATCATCTGCATACATCAGATGATTAACAATCATTGTACCAATATAGCAGCCTATTTTACAGGTGTTCAGCGCAACAGATAGATTATCCATATAAACTAAAACGAGATAAAATTTTGGTACATTTCTAAATGACAAGCAAAACTACGGCATTGCAGTTGATATAGAATCCAGTAAGTCTTCAACTTACGTTTTAATTATTAACTACAAGATTAAAGGTCTCGTTCATTTGTTTGTATGCCCACTATTTCAAGGTCACTGCTTGCCACTCTTAGGACTACGAAGGTAGCACCAAATGCCGCTAGAAATTTTTTAAGAGAAATTATATGTATTATTATTAGCTAAGTATTGTGGATCATCTGATAAAACGTGTGTAGATATTAATTATAATTAATGTTAATCTTTGTTCGGTAATCCATGAAGATAATAACTTGACCCTTTCATCTATATGTAATCTTCCCGGGGATAGCTTTACTTATGTCAGTGATAATTGGCACACTACCTCATGGTTGGATTACTGTATATGTAACCTGATGCAAATTAGGAAGTTCTGAATATGACAATTTTGTACTCCAATACTAGTTCTGATCATCTGTCCTTCTTAATTGAGTTTCATATTGATCGTATTCTGATGCTGTCCTAAGTAAATGATAGATGTAAAGTGAAGTTAGACTGGTTCAAAGTTGATGATGAGGGCAAGCAATGGTACTATGTTGTATTGGTGCTCCAGGCAGAGCCGGATTTAGACGTGTGGAGGCCCCCCTACCTTAGGGGAAGACATAATTGAAGTCATCCATAAGATTCATAATATAATTAACATACATACACTTTCAAAACATCGTGCACTCTTGTGTGTGTCCATTCCACTCATTTCTGCAAAAAATGAAAGCCTCGGGTTACTCGGGTATTCCATTATAGTGAGAGTAGGCCTAAAAGAGTAATAAAAACAAAATAATAATCAGTACACAACAAATAGTAATTGGTAAAAGTTTATGTACTACAGTGGTATTGGATGCACATTTTTTTTGTTGATCATCTATCGGGTTTTTCTAGTTTCGCGTTTTTTCTATTTTGATAATGGCTTGTCAATATGTGGAGGCCCCCAAGATGTGGATGCCCATGGGCAGCTGCCCACTTTGCCCACTCCTAAATCCGGCCCTGGCTCCAGGTACAGTAGGTCGGTTATGCATGGTAAACAAAACTGGCACTGCACCAATCTGGTTCCTTGCATAGCATATGGAAAATGTAGGCTATTATGGAGCAGTCCAGGACGTTTACGTTTAATGGCCGGTCGTAAACGTTCCAGTGTTGAACAATATGCAGCTGCATTGATTGTTGTGCCTTTATGCATGAAGTCTGCGAGCAAAATGCTTTTGTGGTCCCAAAACACGGTAACCATCACTTTGCCAGCGGACCTCACAATCTTGAACTACTTTGGTCGCGGGGACCCAGGGTGTTTCCATTCCATGTTGGCACGTTTTGTTTCCGGAGTACAGTGATGAACCCATGTCTCGTCTCCTGTGACAATGCGCTCGAGAAATTCTTGACCACTAACAGACTCGGAATATCGTTGCAGAAATGACGGCACTGTTCCAGTCGAGCCGCCATGTTCAACTGACTCGTATAACCAATGTACGGTAGATGGCAGCCGAATCGACGTGCAGTGTTGCCAACAATGATTAACGAATTCACCTGATTCAAACGTAATCAATGTAGGTCCTTTAGTTATGAAATTATACGCCGTGTAAACTTAATTTCTGACTGCCCCTCGTAATTTCATTTTTGACGTACTCGTGCAATCTTTTCAATTTACAGTATGTTATTGACAAATTTATATTATCTGATGGTAAAAAATGCAGTATTTTGTTGAGAGTTAATTTTCTCTGGAATATGCATGAAAATGTGTGTTTTGTAATGCTCTGTGAATATACGTGCATTATTGCAACAAAATCTTTCATTTCCTTGCCATGTTTAGTTCACTATGTCGGCATCGGAAAATTTGGGCACCTTGGAAATTTTTCGGGCAAGCTGCGAGTCGCTCCCCACAAAAAATGAAGCCCGTACGCCTGTGCTCAATATGTACGAAGGATGAGTGTGTGAGAAATTCGTACACATTCTCCGTTGACATCTGGTGTCAATGGGGATACTTTGAGTAAGCTACAATTTCGCGACTCTTTCGCGAAATTGTATCATAGGAAGTACATAAACCTGAAGCAAATATAAATAAAATAAACGATAAGATACTACTATTGGACAAATGACAACATGCTCTGACTCGTCGCTAGTCCACAAGCTTATATGCTTCGCGCTATATCCATTGTGTTTCTCGTAACTCGTATTTTTTGATACGAAAGCACAGTGGATAAAGCGCGAAGGGTATAACATAAACAAACAGATACGCCTGGAAAAGAACGTATGTACTAAATATGGATGTAATTTAAAGTAGTCTCGACGCAGAAAGTTGGTTAAAATTAACCACAATTTTATCTTTAAAACGTGTAGTGCTTTAAAGGTAAAGAACCAGAAGTTGAAATAAGACTGGAGGACAATGGCTATGATATAGACATTATTTTCAATAATCAAGAGAAGGAAGACGAGGATCCCAAAAGTGATGATACTGTTGTTCTTTAGGTTAGTATACTACTGTATGTATATATCATACATACTGTACAGTGCGTACTTTCCTTACGAGACTGTACAGTCTTAAATTTTATGTAGGTTGGGGATGATTTTAATCTGCTTAGGAGTGTGAGAGTTACATTTTGACGTTTTTTTAATTTCTTAATTTTTTTTAGAATTAAAAAAATTATTTCTTTTTCATACATTAACGAGGTCGTACATATCAGGGGATTGCTGTAGTGGCGAAATCGTAGCTTACCGTACGTATCCCCATGGAACTAGTATTCGCATGGTCGCCGAGAGCTGCCACGGGCCCCGGGGAAGGATTGGTGTGTGGGGCCCCCTGTTTACTCAGTATTTTATTATGAATGTTTTTGTGTACATAACAAGCAAAGTGATTATATTTTCCAAGTCACTATTGAAAACATACGGTATGAATAAAAAACTGGGAAGAAAATTACCATTTTATTTTTCGGAATCAATTATATTAATTCTATCACCATACAATTTACAAATGCATTACCAGTCCATGCAGGCAAAACAATTGTTTACTGCAAGATTTTCATAATTAGAAGTGTACTTTCTTTGTCTTCTCTCTAGCAAAGTGGTAAATGATTCTGATGAAATTTGAAGTACGGGCTAACTGACTTTCAGTTACAATGGTTCCCAGATCTGTCAGTCGGTCTTGGGCATTGGTGGACCGGAGATATTTTCTCTCTCAATTTGACTATGATAATCTCTAAAATGTATGTTCATTAATTATATTTTCTCTGTTATTTAATCAATTGCTTTATACTTTTTTAAGATTTTATCCCCTCCCCCTCTTTTTCCGGCCCCTTAGAGGTCTGGGCCCCGGGGATTTATCCCAGCTTCCACGCCCTCTCGGCAGCCCTGGTTATTGGCCTTGGTCTTCATAATCATAATATGAGTTAGCAGGATTATATTTTGTCATTATCCTTCTCATACCTTTCACAAACCTTCAAAAGTGTGCTGATCCCTTTTACAGATAGAGAAATAAGAACTAGATCATCTGCATACATCAGATGCTTAACAATTATTGTAACAAGATAGCAGCCTATTTTACAAGTGTTCAGTACAACAGATAGATTATATCCATATAAACATTAAATAAGTAGGGGAATAATATCCCTCCCTGCCTGATACCATTGGTCACAGAGAGTGGCTCTGAATTAACCCCACCACATCTTACAAACATTGTTTGGTGATTATACCAGAATATTAATATAAGACCAAGTAACCAGGTACATTACAACGGTGGATCTAGGCGTTTCAGTAAGGGGGGTCCAAGAAAAAAAAAAAGGTATAGTACAAACATTTTTTTCTTAAAACAGACCACCAATGAGCGAGTGTAAAATCAATTGTATTGTTTTATTATATCACTCTTATTCAAATATGATACAAAATAAAAATGTAATTTGGGTACAACAGTTATCACAGAAAATTTTTCAAACAATTACAAATGTCTTGCCAATTCAAAGCTATCAAAAAAAGATGAAGATGAAGATAAAGATATGGCTGCACCAGTACTAATAGCACCGATGAAAACCATTACAACTACAAATTTAGAAGTACAATGTACACAGATAAAGACTCGAAACAGAATTTGAATAAAATAAAATAACTATGATCTTTATACAAACAAAATTTGTTTTCAGAGGCATACACATCATTCAAATAGGGCACTTGTATTTGAAAAAAAGGGCACTTGCAAGAAATTGAAGGCGGGGGAAGCATCCACACGTTGCCGATCCCTGCTTTAGATCCGCCTATGCATTACGATTTACAAGTTTCATGAATTGTCATGATTAACACAATCGAATGCCTTAGAAACAGGGCCATTTCTAGCCATTAGGGCAGAGCTTTCCAAACTTTTCACGTTGGCGACACACTAATTAATTTTTTTTATCAAATATCAGATAATTTTTCAGTAGGTGGTTTATCTTGTAGCCGATTTTGTTGATACAAAAATCAAAATTTTCAAAATACAAAAAAATTGAAAATAATTAACTAAATTTGGCATCACACCTGGGAGGTATTGGCGACACACTAATGTGTCGCGACACAGTTTGGAAAGCTCTGCATTAGGGGGTCCTAAGCAGTATACCCATTTCAGGCCCCACCCCTCCATCCACCAACTCACGCATTACTACATCACCTCAGCACACACCTACAAAAAATGGCTGTGTTAATAAAAAACTATTATGAAACAATTTTAATGAAACATTTGTCAAAAACAACAAATATGTACTTTCAGAAGACAAACAGAAAAATTAATCTTCATGAAATTCCTGAAAATTAGCTTCATTATTTAGAATAAATGAGACAGAACTATATATAAAAAAATAATAATACAATTATCAACTGCCAAACAATTACCAACTCTACGATACAATCGTATGATAGTTAACAGTTATACAGAACAGTTTGTATCTTCAAAATTTTTGCCTCCTAGGTTTTTTCTGGGCGAAGTCATCAATAACATCGTCATCATGAAATGTCCCTGCCAACGTCCTGGTTGATGCTTATGATGCCAAGGCCACTGAGGCGATCCTCCCCCATTGATGATCTGAGGTAGCTCTTCATTAGCTTCATCTTAAAGAAGCTCCTCTCGGCTGACGCTATTGTCACAGGTAGAGTGCAGACAATTCTTAGTGCAACCCAGAGATTGGGTATAGTTCCTCCAGTTGCTTCTGATGAATGAAGGAGAGAAGCTCCAATGCAGTCATGTTGTGTGAAGGTAAAGTCGGCAAGTTCTTAATTTCGAGGGCCAGTTCTCTTCCATCAATGTCAGAGTCAGCTCCAGAGCTTAGTATCTTAGAGAGCTTTTCACACTTGCTGGACAAGTCTTCCTTGTTTATTGTGGTGAAGTTTAGGAGAACCCCAAATATGTCCCTCACATCATCTAATGTTTTGAATGTCTCATTTATTGACCCGATGGCACAATCCACCACTACAATGAAAAATTTGACTTCCAGCCTCTTTAAGGCTTCTGTAAATGATTCGTCAGGAGCTTCGTAAGCAAAGTGCTTTTTTGTGGATCTGAGCCTCTTCTCCTTCAGCACAGCCTCCACATTCATTTCCTCACATATGTCCCTAGCTACGACTTGTGCTGCAACAAAACCTGTGTTTTGTGGCTGGTGAGTGAGACTTGCTTTTGTGAGGAGGTTGACTGCCACATCAAACTGCATTGTAGGAGAGTGCAGAAGTTTGCTCAAATGGTTAACTGCATGAAGAATGTCATGCCATACTACTGTGCAAATCTGAAAGCGATAAGACCCTACATCCTCTGCAAGTGCTTGTGCTTCAGTCCTGGCTATGGCATCTGTGGCCCCCTAGTAGCAGCGGGGCCCTAAGTGGCCGATTAGTGTGCTTATGCCAGGAAACGGCCCTGCTTAGAAGTATCCAGGAAACACAAATGTACATCAGTATCAAGAGTTTTGTATTTACAGACCATCTCTTTCAAGGCACACACACACACACACACACACACACACACACACACACACACACAGAGTTTATTTTTTAAACCAAATTGGTTATCACTAGTATACAGATAACATTCAAGTTTATTAATGAGTATATATTCAAACACTTTAAATATAATACTGGCCAAGGCTATTGGCCTATAGTTATCTTTACTATTGATTTTACCATTTTTATCTTTTAGTATTGGCACCAAAACAACGGATAATATTGTATCCATCAAAATACCATGCAGGCCCTATCAGTAAACCTGTATAAAGCACAAACCTAATTTTATGGCCTGTTTAGTCTCAAGTACAGTAACTCTTATATCTGGACTATAGTTAGCATCACAATATTATTGCTCTTATGTACAGAGTTGAATAATTCACTGTAGTGTTCTTTCCATAATTTGACTATATTCCCAGTCCCAGTTACATTTTCAATATCAGCAGGGAGAGAGAATGCACTATTTATTGTTTTTAATTCTTCCCAAAAGTTTCTTGGGTTCTTATTGACAAGTTTTCGAGGCAGAGCATCCCTGCTGAACTCCGCCTCATGATTTTTTATATACCTTAATGCATACTTGAACCTGGCATTAGCTCTCTGTTTTTGTTGTAATCCAGGGCCTTGCCTTGGCTTCCCTTGTTCACACCACACTAAAAAAGCATCTCTGGATGCCTTATGAAGTTTAGCCGCATAATCATTCCAGTCAGGTCTACATGTATAGTATTTTCTCCTAAAGGTATTTAAGTTTAGGCTAGCATTATTGTGAGAGGAAACAGTTTGCTCATACATGTTTTTAAATTCCAAAATATGTGTTTAAATTTTAGTTTACATCCTGACAAGCTAGAGCGTCATTAGGGATACATATATTACTTAGCAGTGCATCAGACTTATTAAATGCTGTTGTTTACCCTCATCATCAACTCTGGACCAGTCTAACTTCGCTTTACGTGTATCATTTACCTGTGACAGCCTTGGGATACAATTAATGTCAAACTCAATTAATAGGGGCATATGGTCAGAACTAACATAGGAGTACAAAATTGCCATACTCAGAACTGCCTGATTTGCATAAGGTGTACATATACAATGACCCAACCATGAGGTGGTATGCCAACTATCACTGACAAAAGTAAAGCTATCACTTGGAAGACTACACATGGCATAGGCAATTCTAAGGAAATTTAAAAAATACACCCCTTGACAAAGTACAAAGGAAACGAGTCAGACTTTCAAAATTAGTAGTATATTTAAAATTAGAACAATTTTTTTAGTACTGGTAACAGTTTTTTCAATATCTGACGCTTCTGAAAACATTGACCCATACCATCGTTGAGTTTTGTGCTTTGTTGGTTCTCCCTCTCTCCTTACTTTGGCATTCAACCTTAGCAACACCACACTTCTTGGATCAAAGTGTGACACAACTGGCATGTTATGCCTAACATAAAAATAGTTCATGAGCACACCTGAAGACAGCTGTGAACGATCGGCTGTTTTGAGAATATTATAAGACTTAGTCTTTCCACATCTGCTGAATGCGGTTTTGCTGCAACAACCCGACCAAGTGCAAAGATCAACACATCAAATTCCTGATTTTCTAACTGCAGAAGTCTTTTCATCAGGTTTGAAGCTCCAATACTTGAAACACCGGGTAATGCACAGGCATCTCTGTACTGTAGTGCAAATGTTGTTAAGTCAAGATCCGGAATAATGAAAGCATGGCATTCATTCAATTGTAAGTCAGCCACTGAGGAATCTAAACTTCTCAAGGGGCTCAACAACTTCAAACGATCAGAATCAAAAGCATAGCTTTCTTTTAGGAAGTTTATCAAGGATTCAATAATTTCATATCATACAGCTTTGAAATCGCGTGTTGCTGTTGTAACTAATTAATGGCTCACTTTGCTCTTTTTGTCAAGTCAGCTGGATGGCAAAGAATGTCAAGTTGTTCATATCTAAATTTTCTTCAAAAGAACTTTCCCATCCACCAAGAAGCGATTGACTCTTCAATGCATCTAGGTTGTCCAGGAGATTCTGTACTTTGTTATCCCAATCAAAATAAATGCATTTATTGTCTTGCAGGGACTTTTGAAATCTTGAATATAGAAACAAAATGTCTGCAACTATGCACATTGTGCTCAACTTTTTCAGATCAGTAAGATTCTTCAGATGACTCTGAGCAGAAGCATCTTCCGACTGCTCTAAATATGCTACGATTGCTTTTTATGATGATAGATTACTGCTGAAAAGATTGTAAGATAATTCTGTCCAACGAACTTCAAAATATTCTCGAATATGATGTACTGTTAAATTCTTTTCTTTTCCAACCTTTTCCAGTTCTTTGGTGCGAACTGCTGATGTATGAAAAAATGTTGAGAGACCACTGCCATCTTGTATCAACATATTCACCTCCTTCACAGTTTTAGAGACTTTGCCAAAGGCCAAATCTGAGCGATGAACTCCACACCAAATTTTGATCAGTGGAAGGTTTGTTTCAGCCATTTTCCTTTCCTTATCTAACATCTAACATCTCACATGTTCTCCTGTGTTGAGACACTCTCCATCTGTGACAACACATGTTACCTTGTTGAAAAGATCTTTCCAAGGGATAGTAAAAGAGTGCTTCTTTCACAGCTAATATACAGTATATCCTTCAGTCGATTCAGAAAATCCAAGGAAAAGGTCTTCCTCTTGCCCATCTGAACAAACTAGCTTGCACTTGACATATTTATTGTGAAGCTGGAATTGATCAACAGAACCATCTATCGCAATTGATACAGCAATTGCCGATTTGATGTTTTTCAAGTAAATTAGGTTTATCTGCTCGTACAATAAAGTACAACATGTTAGCATGCTACATTGGTGTGACATATTTGAATTCTTCTACTGGTGAATCAAATGGCTTCACCTCAGCAGCCATATTGAATTGAGAACTCATTATACTGGTCATATGAATTGATGGCCAAGACCAAGCTGAAATTGTACCCCGTTTGAAATTATTATAAACCTCGATCATAAGTCCACCAATTTTATTTGCCAAGTTTTCATTAGCTTTCGATATGCAAATACCCATGGATGTGTTCTACATTTGTTCAACAAATGACATCTGTCGAACTCTTGCCGCATGACATGATTGCTTATGGATTTCAGAAGTCAAATGAGTGTGCAAATCAGTAATTCTCAAAACAACCTTTTTTCAGAAGAGATAGCTGGAGCTTTATTCCGGTAGGACATTGACTATGCTATTGTTTTTCTGAAGTTGAAGCATGGTTCACAGCAGTAATGTTTCCTACCACCAGTATCACTGCCTCCTTGTTTGGCTACTAATTTTATACACTTATTAACTTGCAGCAGCTCCTTTATAGTTTGTTCTTTGGAGGAACTAGAAAATGGTTGATTTTGTTCATCAGTTGTCATCAGGGCCGCCGAGAGGGCGGGGAAGCCTGGTTAAATCCCCGGTGTGACCTCTTGGGGGGCCCGGAAGGAGGGGGTATAACATCTAAAAATATTAATAAAGCAATGGATTAAATAACAGAGAGGAAATATAATTAATGAACATACATTTTATAGAGATTATCATAGTCAAATTGAAACAGATAAAATATTATCTGCGGTCTACCAATGCCCAAGACCGACTGACAGATCTGGGAACCATTGTAACTGAAAGCCAGTTAGCCCGTACTTTAAATTTCATCAGAATCATTTACCACCTTGCTTGAGAGAAGGCAAAGAAAGTACACTTCTAATTATGAAAATCTTGCAGTAAACAATTGTCTTGCCTGCATGGACTGGTACTGCATTTGAAAATTGTATGGTGATAGAATTAATATAATTGATTCGAAAAATAAAATGTTAATTTTCTTCCGAGTTGTTTATTCATACTGTATATTTTGAATAGTGACTTGAACATATAATCAGTTTGCTTGTTATGTACACAAAAAATATTCATAATAAAATACTGAGTAAACAGGGGGACCCATATACCAATCCTTCCCCGGGGCCCGTGGCAGTTCTCGGCGGCCCTGGTTGTCATCACATTACTCTTCTTTTTCGACATTTCGGACTTTTCAGTGGTTTCTTCAGTGGTTTCCTCTGTAGAACTTACATCTGTAATGTAGAGTCTTTGGTAGTCTTTGGTCTGTCTATCAGGGGCCAGGGTTGACAGAATTAGAGACGAAGTAGATAGGATTGATGTTGCCTCCTGTCACTCGATGTTGGTGACGATGGTAGGGGACAACGACTCGTATAGGCCCGATACAAGAGTACCTGACCTTTTGGAGAGATACAGGGGGTTAATTAGGCCCCTGAAGGCAAGGTCAGACAAGTATTTAGTTCTAGGTATTACTCCTAGGCACGGTTTAGGCCTTAGGATTACGTCAAAAACAATATTTTTTAACACTAAGCTAGAAGAGATTTGTGCTCAGGAAAATGTACCCTTCGTAAAGCTGTGGTCAGAATTAGTGATCCTAGCCTTTTTATAAAAGATGGGTGCATTTCAATGAAATAGGGAGTGCTAGGCTAGGTAGGTTAATCGATGAGAACGTTCGAAAGCTGTATAGATCGAAGCCCTCTTTAAACATTGTGAGTCCGGGAGACGCCGGCCCGACGTGAAAAATAGTTTAAAACGCCGGCCCGTGGTAAAAATAATAATTTAAACGTCTTTTATTGTAACGCGCCGTAGTATTAGAAATAGTGAACAAATGTAAGGCAATAATTTATTTAGGGAACTACGATATAATTGCTATAACCGAAACGTGGTTAAATACCGTGACTCGGGACTTGTTGGGGGAACTTGATATAGCGGGTTTTAAACTTTTTATTAATGATAGGTTACATTGGATTGGTGGCGGCGTTTTGTTGTACATTCGTAATTCTCTGAGGGCTATCGAGGTTAAGATAGATTTCCCTGCAGCAATGATATGTGTTGAAGTTAGGGCGCGTAGTATTAACTTTAATTTCGTTGTTGTTTATAGACCTCCCGTTCAACCCCTCGATACCGATACTAGATTTTACACACTTCTTGGTAACTTTATTAATAATCGGGATAGTATAATTGCATAATAGTATAAAAGCCCTAACGTTAATTACGAAACTTTTACTGTTAATGACGAGGGTTTGAGACATTGAGTTCATGGAAGATAATTTTTTACGACAGATGGTTACCGAACCAACGCGCGGTGACAATATTTTAGACGTGGTGATGACGAACGACGAAAATATTGTCGAAAGTTTAGAAGTAGGTGAGAGTTTGAGATGTAGTGATCACCAAATTATTAGGTTTAAGCTATTGAAAAAAAACATTAAGGATAGTAACGTAATAGAAGTCCCTAATTTTCGTATGGCTGATTTTAATAGTTTGCGTACAGGATGAGAGTAGCGGACTGGGATAATTTATTTATGGGTAATGACGCAAATTTTCATTGGGGAGGTGTTTAAAGAAAGTTTTTCAATATCGAAAGGGAGTTTATTCCTTGTAGGCCCAAGCGCGCTAGAAACCATGGTAGGCCCAAGTGGTGGACTAAGGAAATAGGCGAGTTCATAAACGAGCGTAACAGAGGGTTTAGACTTAATAAGTGCAATGGCACGGTAGCTAACTTTAATAGATATATCGAGCTTAGACGTCAGGCTAAAAGATCTGTTAGGAATGCTAAGCGTAATTTAGAGATACTTACAGCTGCGGATAGTAAACATAATCCGAATAAGTTTTTTTTACTCCGTCAATAATCGTAAGCCGATAAAAAGATAGCGTCCACTAGAGGGCCTATGTTAACGGCGTTTTGGCTTCCGACACTCAGGCGATGGCGGGTATTTTTAACAACTTTTCATCGTTTTTATTGTAGAAGACGTAAATAATGTCCCCAACGTGGAGGATATCGCTTCATTTAGTAGCGAGACTATTTTGAATAGAATAACTGTTTACGAGGGTGAGATTGCGCATTATATCGTAGGCCCCTTAACAAAAATTTTTAATAAGTCACTGGAAGCGGGGATTATTCCTTTAAATCAGCTAACGTTACGCCCATTTTTAAAAAAGGCGACCGCACAGTAGCTAGCAATTATATGTCTATTAGTTTAACGTCAATTGTCGGTAAACTTTTGGAATCCATAGTTAGGGATCGTATCGTCGATCACTTAGAAAGTCGCGATTTGATTAATAGTAGTCAGCATGGGATTCGACGTCACAAATCTTGTTTAACTAATTTGTTAGAATTTTATAACGAAATAGTGCGCGAATACGATAGGCATAGGTATTTAGTCTTGAGAAAAGCGTTTGATACAGTTCCGCATAGAAGATTAATTGCGAAGGTTAAAGCGCCCGGTATACGCAGTCAGGTAGCTAACTGGTTAGAGGAATGGCTTCTTGCCAGGAAACAGAGGGTCGTTGTTAATGGTAGGGAATCGGGGTGGTTGGATGTAGGTAGCGGTGTCCCTCATAGTTCAGTGTTAGGCGTATTGCTATTCGTAATCTACATTAACGACATACAATAGATGTAGGCTTGACCAGTAACGTGTCAAAATTCGCAGACGATACTAAATAGGTCGGAAAGTTCTTAACGTGGACGATATAAATAGGCTCCAACACGATGTAAATAGGATCATGGAGTGGAGGGATAAGTGGCAGATGCAATTTAACGTAGATAAATGTAAAGTTTTGTATATAGGTTCTCGTAACAACAATTACACGTACACGATGGATGGTGGACAGTTGGCGAGCGTTAAAGAGGAAGTAAATTTAGGGCTACGCGTATCTAAGGATTTAAAAGTTAGGAACCAGTGCCTGGAGTCTTGCGCAAAAGGTAATAGGACGTTAGGCTTCATAGCGCATAATTTCGAATTTAAATCGAAGAATATTATGTTGCTCCCCTTTGGGCTTTTACAAGTCCCTAGTCAGGCCTCACCTAGAATATACCGTTCAGTTTTGGTGCCCGTATTTGTGTGAGGATATTGATAGGTTGGAAAGGGTTCAGCGACGCGCCACGAAACTAATTCCGTCACTACGCAACAAGTCTTACGAAGATAGGATTAAAGAGTTAGACTTGCATTCACTCGAAACTAGGAGATTAAGTGGGGAGCTTATTGAAGTTTTCAAAATCGTTAATAAAGTCGATAACGTAAATTTTGATAAATTGTTCATTTTTGACAATAGCAATACTGGACTCGTAATAATGGTTTTAAATTACGTGTCAGACGTTTCATTACTAACATCGGGAAAAACGTCTTTACTTTTAATTTTCCCGCTTCCGTCGTGAACTCTCCCAGCGTTAATATGTTTAAAAACCGTTTAGAGAGGCATTTTAAAAATATTAACGTCGTTTAAAATAAAAATAAAATTAGCAACAGGAGCTCTGGGGGTAATGGTCGAGGTTTGAGTCTGTTGACGATTAATGCCAGCTTGTGACATGCCAGTGTGTGATATGCCAGCAACAAAATTATATTAAAAAAAAATTAGACTAACACGAACTTAGATGTAGCTCGGAGCGTAAACTAACCCACTTTTTGTTATACTCTTCATACTTTTTTTTCTCTTTTCTTATCCTCTCTTTACTCGCTTGTCTGTAGTTTGCATGGTATGACAGTGTTTGAGTTAAGAGTGTGTTTGCATGGTTTGTAAGCGTTTTTATCTTACTTCTTTTCATCTTTTACCCCTTTCCTATTCTCTTCGACTATTTTTCCGACTTGTCAGCAGTGGCCGGCGGATGATTGAGAGTCTTTCTCTCTCTTTTTCTGAATGAATGTTAACCTACGAAATGATAGGTTTTGCTACTTACTTAACCCCTTATTCTCTTCTTTTAATCCCCGACTCTCTTCTTTCTCTCGGGCTAACCTTGGAGTAGATATTAGGGTCTTTGTTAGCCTTAGCTTCTGTAGATCTGTTGTGTAGATCTTTCTTTATAAAATACTTGTACATGTCCATTTGGTGACATAATTTCTTCGTAGGCCTATCGCTCATTGTTCTTCTTTTCCTGAGCCTGAGTGAGTAGTTCCTTACCCTCAACAAGTTGTCATATATATATATATATATATATATACACACACACACACACACACCAGGCCAGTCAGACAGTAGTAAATCGATAGCGACTCACGAGATTCAATACCTGTACGTACAAAATAAAAGTAAGTATATACAGTATATATATATATACACATTTTAGCTGCAAACACGCAGTATAATTAACGTAAAGAACGACACTTGTATAGGAGAATATTCCGCGCAAGATGAGGAGGGAGAACGAAACAAATGAAAAAATGAGGTAACCACCCGGGAATCGAACCCGGGATCTTCCGATTGCCGGTCAGATATGATAACCATTACACCATGGGCCTCACTCGATCAAATGCCGTAATTCTCCTACATACGCGCAGAAACCAATGCCCCAAGGGGGCACCTTCCACATGCCGTACATTATATACATTTTAACTGCAAACACGCAGTATAATTAACGTAAAGAACGACGCTTGTATAGGAGAATATTCCGCGGCAATCGGAAGATCCCGGGTTCGATTCCCGGGTGGTTACCTCATTTTTTCATTTGTTTCGTTCTCCTCCCTCATCTTGCGCGGAATATTCTCCTATACAAGCGTCGTTCTTTACGTTAAGTATATATACAGGGTGGGCCGAAAGTCTGGATCCATAGGAAAATATTTATTTTAATACATAAATTACAACAAATGGTAAATACTTAAAATGAATATCAACTTTAACTCGTAAATGCGTATCCGTGATACTGTACAGTAGTTCGTACTCCAGTATAAATACTCAAATACTTTTTTTATTTCAGCCCAGAAATGGCTTCGAATCTAACAATAGAAGACCGAGTAGAACTTGTGCTCATGTACGCAAGACAGGGCGCTACACACAGAGAAGTTGCTACCGAATTCAATAGAAATCATCCTGATAAGCATCCAGTAACACATGCGACTGTTGGCAAGTTGTTTAAACGTTTCAAAGAAACAGGAAGTGTAAATGATCGACGGCGTTCTGGTCGTCCAAAAACTGCAACTGATGAAAATACCTCTGCAATGGTATGTGAAACTTTAACGAATAGTCCAGTAAAGTCAACAAGAAGATTATCAAATGAAACACGCATCTCGAGAACGTCAATTCGAAGAATTATTAAAAATCATAAATTCCATCCTTAAGTGTCTCGATGTCAGAGGCCGCCAATTTGAGCATTTGTTATAATTTGTTGTTTATACTGGAGTACGAACCACTGTACAGTATCACGGATACGCATTTACGAGTTAAAGTTGATATTCATTTTAATACATAAATTACAACAAATGGTAAATACGTAAAATAAATATTTTCCTATAGATCCAGACTTTCGGCCCACCCTGTATATATATATATATATATATATATATATATAATTGTATTCCTGCTAGTTAATATACCTAAAAGTATTCATAACTACAATAAATACAAGCACCTCAGCCTACTTGCAATTTGTGATATCCATGAATGGTAGAATGAAAAGTTGCAAGGTATTCTACTAAAATTGGATTGGATGCACCAAAATTAAAACACAATACAGTTAACTTTATATAATATACTATAATCAAAGCTGGGCACAAACCGTTAATCGTTAATTAACGAAGTTAACTTTTTCGTTAACGATTTAACTTTTAAGTTAACTTTGAAAATCATTATCGGACTAATTAACTTCCGTTACATTTAACTTCCGTTAACTCAAGTCCGTTAACCCAAAAAATTCATAAATAAACGTTTAAAAGTTTCTATTATTTTCAGTGCTGAGCAGGTGCGCAATTAATCCGCCACTGTTAATAGTTATTTATGGCATTGGTTTGAGCAAAACATGGTCGACTGTAAAATCAGGCGGAAAGATTTGCCATTTGAGTTGAATGTTTCAACTTCTTTCAAGAAATATCACGAGCATTTTAAGGCACTTTCAATAATATATATGTAACAATTATAACAAATAACTACATTCGTTTCATTTGCAGTCTGTCTCTTGCGCAACATGTTTGTGCTAGTGAATATTTAAAAATAATCGTTGTCAACTAAGTCATGTATATTTATAATATGTCTGTGAGTACCTTATTAGTAGTCTCCTTGATACATTTCAAGAACCATAAAACTGATCAGGTAAGATTTCAATTCTCATGTCAACAACGAGGAGGAGGAGGAGGAGGATGACTTCTTCAGTGCTGTCATCCAGACAAAAGAGAGCAGCAGAAGCCACAGGTCACTCAAGGGCAAGGCCCAGAACTTGGTCAAGACCTGGCTGGATACCAACTCCAAGGACTTGCTGACAGATGCTGCCTTCTTGGGTGAGCAAGTGTTGGTGGACTTGTTCATCAAGTTCAACCCAGCCATCCCCTCCAGTGCTGCAGTGGAGCGTTTGTTCTCTATGGGCAAGGACATCCTGAGGGCCAAGAGATCATCCCTGTCTGATGAAAACTTTGATATGCTAATTTTCATGAAGGGCAACATGCATCTCATGGACAAAATGGAGAACGAGAAGAAGAGGGAAAATTAAATTATATATATATATTGTGTTTTTCATTTTTTTTATAATAAAAGTTAACGTTAACGGTTTATCGGTAACTTCCGTTACATGATTAACGGATTAACAGTTAACGAAGTTAACTTTTTGGTTAACGGATTAGCGGTTAACGAAGTTAACTTTTTGGTTAACGGTGCCCACCACTGACTATAATGTAATATGCCAATACACTATACCATATGTCCCACAAAAAAGTACACCCAACTTTAGATTGTACTAACTCCTCCAAAAATTGAGATATTTTGGATCTGTTTGTTTGATTTAATATAGCAAATTATTCTTTGTTAACGTTCAAATTTATTCATGTTTAAACGATTTAGTGTTTAAGCATCTGCTTTTAACTGAAGGGTACAACAAAATGGATTGCGCAAAATTGGTCAATGAAAAAATAATGTGTGTGCTATCGATGTAATGAAAAGACAAATACATAATAATAGATACTTTAACATAATTTTAATAAGATACAAAGCAGATTTTTCTTTATTCCTTATTGCAAAAGTTATGCTTAGTTTCGTTTTCTTTCAACATGACCGCCATTCCTATCGATACAAATCTGGAGTCGAGCTCTCTTCTTCCCCATCACTCTTTTGATAAGATCTGGATTGTCTTTTAACAAGTTGATTTCAGCTGTGATGCGAGTCCTCAAATCATCTAAATTGATAGGTTGTGATGCAAATACTCTATTTTTCAAATGACCCCATAAAAAGTAATCACACGGGGTCAAGTGAGACACATCCAAAAGTGTTCACCAGGCGAAATGGTACAGAACTCTCACGCATGTCATTTCATCGAATAGTTCGTGAGGATTTGAATTTGCACCTATACAGAATGGAAATTCGACATCAACTCATTGAAGGAGATCTACCTCGCCGCCTAAGATTTTCCCAGTGGTTTCTTGAAAAACAGAAAGATTCACGGAACAATTAATGGTTGGAGATGAGGCGGTCTTTTTTATGAATGGTCTAGTCACCGTCTGATTCTGCTTAGTCTGTGACAGTGTTTCCCAACCGGGGGCCATATGGCTCCCTGGGGGCCATGGCACATTTGAAGGGGGCCACAGGAAAATGTTATTTTGTAAAATAGAGTTAAATCTGCATATTACCTACTGAAAATAATGCTTATGGGGGCCACAGGAAAAAATAAGGTTCCTAAGGGGGCCATAAGCCAAAACTGGTTGGGAACCACTGGGAGCGTTAATTGGCCCGGTCTTTTACGATGGTAATCTAAATGGTGAAGCTTACCTAGAAATGATAGACCGAGAAATCCTTCCACAAATATGTATTACTTATGGAAACCGATTTAATCGTATTTGGTGGGTGCAAGACGGAGCTCCTGCTCACAGGAGAGTTATTGTGAAGGAACGCTTGCAGGAAGTCTTCCACCAAAGAGTAATTGCTACAGCCATGACATTGAATGGCCTCCCAGAAGCCCTGACTTGATAATAAATGCCGAACATGCTGAATGTTCTCGTCTGTTCTTGCCGTCTTCGGATGGCCTGAACGTCCTTTGTTCAAATTGAGGACCGTTCCTTCTTCTTTGTATTTCCGAACATTCTTCAAAATTGTATGTTTAGTTGGAGAAGCTCTATCGGGAAATTGCAGTTCGAAGGTATTCTGAACTTGTTTTAAGCTTTTAGTTTGCAGATAAGTTGTGACCATGAGAACGCGCTGCCTTCGTGTAAACTGCATGATAAGGGTTTCAAAGTTTTATAAATTTAGTAATTCAGATTCTTCATTTATATGTATGACTCGTATCTTAGATACAAAAGTTCGAATTATTTAAAAAAAATATTTGCAATATCCTTCGATGTAAAAAGTAGCACATTGGTTAAAGCAAGAGGAGCTATCTGGCTGGGAGAAATGATCATTCCGCGCAACCCATTTTGCTGTACCCTTCAGTTAAAAGCAGATGCTTAAACACTAAATCGTTTAAACATGAATAAATTTGAACGTTAACAAAGAATAATTTGCTATATTAAATCAAACAAACATATCCAAAATATCTCAATTTTTGGAGGAGTTAGTACAATCTAAAGTTGGGTGTACTTTTTTGTGGGACATATGGTATAATATGCATATAACTATATATAATACAGGGTGTCCCATAAGTCCGGCATCATAGGAAAAATAATAAAAAAAGGCAAAACAAAAGCTTTTATTTACAGAACGTGCTCAGTATGTCCACCATTGTTTTCAATACACAAATTCAGACGTGATACCCAGTCAGCAAGCACACGGTGAATGATGTCAGGAGTAATGGTGTTACATGCCCCAATAATGCGCTACCGCAAATGTTGAACACACCTAATTTTCTCTGCTTATACCAGCTCTTTCAAGTGGCCCCAGAGATAAAAATCTAGTGGCGTGAGATCCGGGCTTCTAGCTGGCCATTCCACAGGCCCTCGACGTCCTATCCAATGACCAGGGAATTGTTGGTACAGGTATTCCCTTACGTGGGTGCTGTAATGTGCAGGAGCGCCGTCTTGCTGGAACCATGTTGGGAACTTTCCTTCTTCGTTCAAGACACTGGGAAATGCTTCTTCCTTGAGCATACGTAGGTAGGTGCCTCCAGTGACATGTTCATCGAAAAAGAGGGGGCCTATGATGCGATCCTTCCAAATGCCACACCATTCCATCACCCGAGATGCACCTTGTTCCTTTGAAGAGGTATACCAGTGAGGGTTGTTTTGAGACCAGTAGCGGGTGTTCTGTCGATTTACCTCACCATTAACATAAAAAACAGCCTCGTCACTGAACAGAATGGTGGAGGGGAAATTGGCATTCCGAGCATATTGTTCTGTAGCCCATTCACAAAATTTCATCCGCCGGTCGGGATCATCATCATCGCTTAATTTCTGTAGGATCTGAAGTTTATATGGATGCCGTTTGTGAGCCTGAAGAATGCGATGGATGCTACTTTTCGACACTCCTGTCTCGGCGGACAATCGCCGAAGAGACTTATTGGGACTTCTGTTAAAATGAGCCAGGAAAGCAGTCGCTGTATCATCGTCAGTGGACCTCCTTGAAGGTCCACTGCGTGGTTTATCTTCTATGGATCCTGTTTCCTTCAACTTTGCAACAAGTCTGCTAACACAACTCTGGGTTATTGGCTCGCGGTCTGGATGCAGTCTGTTAAATTCAGCAGCGGCCTCTCTCTGACTCTGATTTCCTATGAGTAGAATTATCTGGATTCGTTCTTCCTTGCTCACAGATATTATGGCCTGTAGAAAGAGAAAAATACGAATTATGGTTTGTAGAAATAGAAAAATATGAATTTCTCCTATGATGCCGGACTTATGGGACACCCTGTATAATGATATATATAATATGCATATAACTATATATAATATAATAATATATATAATATGCATATAACTATATATAATATAATAATGTGTATAATATGCATATAACTATATACAATATAATAATATATATATATGCTTATAACAATACATAATATATTATAATACCATATATACACAATATATAATATGCGTCCTTTATACGTGTAGCGGAGTATTTTGTCGTTGCAGCTTAAGTGTAGGTTTTTGCTATACCGTTTCTGTACCCTCATGTATGACATTTTGTCGTCTCAACTTAGGCTTTCCGCAGGTTGTCTTGTAGTATTTTAGGTGGCAGCAGTTGCTGGCCACAAATTTGCAAACGTTGCACATGTAGTACACCATTTTATTCTTTGGCGTAACAGTCACATGTCTAGTTGTGTGTGTTGTTTTGTTTTATTTTGCGTCGCCCACTTACACATTTTATTTTTTAAAGTGATTTACATCAACCCACTCATCGATCATCATGCCTCGAAAGTATAAAAATCACCCCGACAAATCTGTTACGTGTGCGGCTCGTTCGCGACTAAATCACAGCAGCGTACAATCACGATGGATCTTCGGAAAACTTACCGGTTATTGTTCGGCTGTCCACTCGGCGACCAAGATAAGGCGTGGGCGCCACATGATATCTGTACCGCTTTTTCGAATGGATTACGTGACTGGTTGAACCAAAGGAAAAAGTCAATGCCGTTCGCTATACCCATGATATGGAGGGAGCCGAGAAACCATCATGGCGATTGTTACTTTTGTAATGTTAACATAACTGGATTCTCCCTGAAGAACAAGCATAACATCGTTTATCCGAACGTAGACTCCACGATCAAACCGATCCCTCACGATGACACGATGCCGATTCCGGTACCTCCACAGCATGGACTCGATTCTTTAGAAGACGAAAGGGAATCCGATGAGGGTGCGATTGGCGGAGATGAGGGACCTTCGGCCGATCTTGACTACACACTTGACGAAGAGCAATCGGAACCGAAGAGGCTTACCCAAAACTAGTTGAATGACCTCATTAGAGACCTAGCCCTCGCCAAAGAGAAATCAGACCTTCTCTCCTCGAGACTTAAGCAGAAACACTTACTTGAGAAGAACGTCCGAGTGTGTCACTATCGCAAACGAAACCATGATTTGGCAACATTCTTTACAGTAGACGGTCCACTCTGCTATTGCTATGATATCAATGGACTTTTCGAGAACTTGACACAGGCACACACACACACACCATCTGAGTGGCGCCTCTTCATTGATTCCCAACAGCGAAGCTTGAAAGCGGTTCTCCTGCATTACGGGAACTTAAAGTCGTCCATCCCGATCGCCCACTCCGTTCGTCTAAAGGAGACGTACGATAACATGAATATACTACTCGAAGCAATCCAAGGCAGCACTCATCAATGGAATATCTGTGATCTCAAAGTCATTGGTATGTTAATGGGCATGCAAGGAGGGTTCACGAAATACTGTTCTTTCCTATGCCTATGGGACAGCCGTGCTACCGCGGATCATTACATCAGACGTGACTGGCATCAAAGAAGCACATACGAGCCAGGAACGGACAGTATCCAGTGTGTTCCTTTAGTTGATCCAAAGATTATTTTCCTGCCACCTCTCCACATTAAGCTCAGCTTAATGAAAAATTTTGTGAAAGCGATGGGTAAGGCGAATTCGAAAGGGTTTCGATACTTTGTTGAGAAATTTGCAAACATCAGTGCCGCGAAATTGAAGGAGGGAATCTTTGTGGGGCCCCAAATAATGGATGTTCTGCAGGATGAAGGCTTTGAAGAAAGCCTCAATGCTTTAGAACTAAAAGCATGGCAGGCTTTCAAATGGATTTGTGGAAACTTCTTGGGTAACCACAAGTCTCCCGCATGCATACAAAGATGGAGTTCAGAAACTGCTCGGTGCATATCAAGAAATGAGCTGTCACATGTCCTTGAAAATACATTTTTTACATTCACATCTAGATTTCTTTCCCGAAAACCTTGGCGCGGTGAGTGACGAACAGAGGGAACGCTTCCATCAAGACATCCAGTCAATGGAAAATCGCTACAAAGGTTTCTGGAACGAAAGTATGCTGGCAGACTACTGCTGGATGTTGTACCGCGACGATCCGGACAAGGTTTACAAAAGAAAATCGTACTCGCAACGTTTTTTGATTGGTGTACATTTCTTTTTATGGATAAAGTTGTACTTTTACGATAAAATGGGTTGAAATTAACACCAGTCATATTTCGATAACTAGATGTGCTAGAGGAAAACCGAAAACAGATTTGGAATCAGCGTACAAATCCGGTCTAGGAAAGTATGTATACATCTTTGATGAGAGGAAAAAAGTTTGATTTTGTCGACCAGTGTAATCTAAGCCTGCACACCTGTACATTTCGACACATTTATTACTTTAGCAATTTGAAAAATTAGCCTATTATTTTATCTTTCCTATACATAGCTAATTCAATTTCAGTACCCATGGTATTCCTCATCCAAGATAAGTTAAGAACGTTGATATAAAAACATATCTAACCATAAAGCATTTGTCTAACTTCTATAAAATCCCAGCAGAAAAGACCTATACAAATGTGTAAGTTGTATTTGTTAATAATGTTATATTGTAATATAAATTGTATATATGAAATGTATATACAAAACTCTCATGAAAAAACCACACACACACACAGCACACATACAACCAGAGACGTAGCCAGGAATGTCCCAAGGGTGGGGGAGGCGAACTTGAGCTACGTTCGTCAGCTTCCGTGGTGAATCGGGCGAGCCCATACAGTTAGGGGATATGGGGTAGAGCTGGAAGTTCCCCCAGCGGGTCCTGGGCGGAGCCCCGTAAGCCAGCACATTTTAAGCTTATTTTGTATAAAAACTGCGTGAAAATGTCAGTGTAACTGTCATTTTTGAACAGCCACTATACAGCCATCCACATGAAATATGTACCCTTTCCAACAAAAGTTTGGATGGGACAGTCACATTGGTGCAATCTAAGCTACATATATTATGATCACGTATTGATCCTATAGTTTTCATATTTAAAGAAAGTAACTATTTTATTCACACATTTATTGATTTCTTGAATACAATTATTTAGTGTACTGTGCACACTCGTTTAACAGTATAACATATCTATGAATAACGAAATCATTAGAAGAGATCCAAATGAAACTCACACAGATAGGGCAAGTCAAACGGATGCAGAAACAGCTAGATCAGTTGAGGCAGAGGAAACGCACATCTGTTTAACATATACTGTATAAAATTTTAAACAGGATGATCGTATGGAAAAATAATTTAGGGGCTACTCGACAAAAAAATATGTACTTTATCAAATACATAATTACTTTACTAAATCATAATCGAATACTTTAGTAAATACGCAATTTACATATAGGTACACCCAGTGGTGTAGTGCTAAATAAAGAAGTGAGGGAACGCATTTTGAAAGTGTTACTCAGATGCGGGGGGGACAATGGCGAGCCCATACAGCTGGGGGTCCGGGGGCACTGTAAGACCCCCGGGAAATCTTTTGAAATCTGACCAATTTCAGGGATATTTTGAGGTCATCTGCACTGGATATTAGGATATATTCCAAGGTTGAAGATGCAGTATTTCCAGTGTCATTAGATATACGACATTCAGTACGATCAATAAAAATAGCTAACAACTGGAATGATTAACTAAAAAAAAGTTAACAACTGGTACGCCGTGGTGACTGTTTCACCACATCTTTATAGGCTAGCATTGCCTCAGTCGAAGCTAAAAGAAATGAAGCAGTTAATGATTCTTTCTCATATTTCTTCTAGGGGTGGGAATTAAAATTTCATGACGTTAGAGATTTGTAAATTCGGATTTATTTGAAATAGTGAGGGAATGCCGTTCCGTCTACCAAAAAAAGTAAGGGAACGCCGTTCCCACGCGTTCCCACAGCACTACACCACTGGGTACACCACAAAATCACATTACCTCCCACCGTCCGTTTTATTCCAGTAACAAATTGAGTTCGTCTCGCCTTTTTTCTCGCAAATATATCCAATATTTCGGACGTATCATCTAGAGTTAGCTTGTATCTCTCCATGGCAATTGAAGCTAATCCTGTCAGACAATCTTCACTCATTCTATTTCGTAGCCGTCTTCAACCTGCGAAAGTTTGAAAATGAACGCTCTGGCGCAGCTGTGGAAACGGGTTGAACAGCGAAAACCTGCAGTTGTCGATGGACGATTAGGAACGTAATACTATCACATTTCTCTATAGCCAAAACTGCATCGGAGGGCCTCTCAGAAGGTTCAAAGATTTTCCAGACCTCGTACCACACATCCTACTCACCAAGGGCTTTCTGTGCCGATTCGTTTTGATGTGGCAATATAGCTTTCTAAAACTCGCATGCTTCTTCTATTTTATTGTGTCGTGCAGTAGCTTCTCGGGAGTAATTAATGCAGGCAGGGAGTAGAAAGCCCAAACCCGTGGCTTGCGTATTATGAGACGAGAATATTCCATAGACATCTTTATAGGCTCAAGTAATTCGATGAAGGTGTCGATGCCTTCGTGCTTTTCGATCCACCTGGTCTCCCAAAGTTTCTCCAGGTTAGTGGACGTTCTATCTGGAAAGCAGTGTTTGACAACGGCATTGAATAACGTCTTTCTTTTTGCACTTGCGTTAATGAATGCAACGATCTGTACTATGTACAATAGGGCGGAGTGAAAAACTCATTTTTCGAATTTTCAAATTGGCTAGTGTGGAAAATGTGTGGAGTAGTGAGGAAATAAGCTGGTATAAATGTAAAATCAACATTAATATCTTCAGGTGCCACAATGACCTTCAATATTGAAAAAAATTGAAAAAAGCAGATTTTAACCAATAATTACAGAAGAGTCCACGATGCACAATAATAGACAAGAATTTATTCACACTTGTATAAAAATAGCTCAGTCAACCTTCACACACGAAACTTTTTGACATTGCAGCGTGCAAGTGCAAAGTACTAACACAATGTTCTTGTCCCAAAGAAAAAACGGTTCCAAAGGAAGAAGTGACGTTCCTCTTAGATCAAAGGAGTGAAAGAAAACTGTTTATTGATAGAGTAGATATTACACTCAAAGAAAAAAGCATCTACATTGCTAAGAAAGCAAAAAGAAGCTGTGAGGCTCACCAAAGAATCTTCACAGGAGAAATTGCAGGATACAAATGTTGAATTATCATCATCGACATCAAATAGTGAAAGTGAATCTGGCGAAATATCAGACGATACATTTCCAGAGCCAGTTAGCTCGAAGAGAAAGCTCGAACAACCTGAAGAACAATTATTCAAGAAAAGGAAAACTACAAATCTACCTTCAGTGGCTACTGCTTGTGACAGGACTGCAGTTTCAGATCGAGCTGCAGCATTCATTGTTAGTGCAGTATTGCAAGATATTGGAGAAGTTTCTATTGACAATACATCTGAAGTAGTGGATAGGAGTAAAATCAGAAGAGAAAGACAAAAGAAGAGATCAGAAATTATGAAAGATCAAAATCAGGTCCCAATCAGAGGAATCTATTTTGATGGTCGAAAAGATTCTACACTCTTCCAAGAAAAAAAAGAGTCCAAAGTATATCAGAAGAAGGTAACAGAAGAACATATCACTTTAGTGAGAGAACCTGGTTCAGATTATTTGGGCCATTATTCTGTGAATTCTGGATCAGCTGAAGAAATATGTAAAGGAATGTTTGAGTATATTGGAAATAATGACATGAACCTGGAAAACTTTGTTGCCATTGGATGCGATGGTGCAGCAGTCAACACTGGAGAAAAGGGAGGCGTTATAAGGCTTATAGAATTGAAGCTGAAGAAGCCAGTTCAACATTTAGTGTGCCAGCTCCATGCCAATGAATTGCCATTACGCCATTTAGTTGCAAAGCTGGATGGAAAAACATCTGGCCCCCGCGGATTCACCGGTCCTATTGGCAGGGAATTAGAGAACTGTGAGAGTCTTCCTATTGTCGAGTTTGAAAGGATTGATGCTGAGGAACCAACTGTAGACTGTGAAGATCTTAGCACCGACCAAAAATATCTAATTGATATTCATCAGGCCATAACAAAGGGATATTGCTCTCCAGATCTTGCTCATCGTAGTCCAGGCAAAATGGCACATTCACGATGGCTGACTACAGCAAATCGTTTGCTTCGTCTATACGTTTCAACTGTAAGTCCATCTGAGAACCTCATGAACATTGCTTCTTTTATAATGAAGGTCTACATCCCAATGTGGTTTTCTATTAAGCAAAGTACGTCTTTTGTCAATGGCTCAAAACATGTTTTCAAAACTATTGAACTAACAAGAACACTGAATGACGAAGTAAAGGATATTGTAAACCCTGTCATACAAAGAAATGCATTTTTGCAAATCCAGAAAATATTCTAGCATCAATGATTCATGATGACCGCAGCGCCATAAGAGAATTAGCGTGGAGGCGAATAAAGAAAGCAAGGCAAACAAACAAGGAAAAAGTTGTGAGGCGTTTCACAGTACCTGTTATTCAATTTGAAGCTACTGATTATACTGATTTAATTAATTGGCAAAAATGCATTGTCACTGAACCACCTGTGACAAGACACCTGACAGAAAATGAGATTGAAGAATTCATAGAAAACAAGAGTACCCCTCCATTCGAGAAATTCCCTTGTCATACACAAGTAGTAGAAAGAATGGTAAAATTAGTGACTGAAGCATCATCAAAAGTATTTGGATTGAACGCGCGAGATGGCTTCATAAGATCAACACTTCAGTCACGTAAAAAAATGCCATCATTCGAAAGTAAGCTGAATATAAAGTTTAAATAAAACGTTAATAGAAAAAAACATGCGCAAGGATGGGTGGTTGGGAGGGCATGGGTGGAGCTCGACACGCAGCCACCTCCTCGTGGTGAGTTCTGGATTATTTAGATCATTAATCAAAAGAACATTGATCTAAATAAACTAAGAGCTGCGTAATTCAGTAACTATTTTGGTAATTGGAACACTTAATATATAATAATAACAAGTAAGTTTCAGTTATTGTACTAATGCAGAATATAAGAAAATCATTATATTTCACTTTTTTTCGACGGCTTTGTGGCACCTGAAGATATAATTTCGCAGGACTAATATTTATGCACAGTCATTATCTATAGCACCCACATATTTTCCGCACTAGCCATATTTGAATTTCGAAAAAAAGGTTTAAAAACCTCATTTTCGATCCGCCCTAATGTACAACACTGTACTATGCTACAGTGCATGCAAAACTAACTGGCGCCGAGATGTGTTCAGTTTCCCCGCGCTTCATATTACAGTAGTTCAGTAGAATACGTGCTTGGCTACGTCCCTGCATACAACCACAACCAAAAACAGACTACAATTTAGTGTTTACATGAATACTATATTATATCAATCCTATAACAAGTATTTAAAAAAAAAATAGATTTTATGCCATTTAACATTACTCTCTGTTTCCTATTTGTCAACCATTCTTTAATCCAATTTAGCAGTTTAAAATCAATACCAAATTCGCTTAATTTGTACAAAAAGGTAGCATGTGAAACTTTGTCAAAAGCCTTACTAAAATTCAAATAAATTATATCTTCCAGACTTGATATTTTAATTGATTTTAAACCATTTTAATATTTAAATATCACATTTAAAAATAGGTTAATTATAAAAAAGGACGAGAGGAAAAAATATTTTGATGAGAGTAAAATATGTAAAAACTTTTGAAATAAAGGCAAAATGGCAATTTTTTGCACACTGCTTTATAGTAAATCATTTTAACACTTGCTTTATAGTAAATCATTTTAACACTTGCTTTATAGTAAATCATTTTAACGGCATTCCCACCCAGGGCCGCATTTTGGGGGTGGCGCACCGGGCAAATGTCCAAGGCCCCGCGCGCGATGGGCCCCGCAAATTTCAATTGAAAAAATTAAACGTCACGTATTTGCTATCTGCGACGAGTTTTACTTTTTCCGGCAGGCGGCATGGCATCAGGCATTCTAATATCCGCTTTGATGGTGTTTAATTTGTTGTTCTTGTTAGTGTTATTCATTTCTAATGATGTTACTAACTTACTTACTTCTTGTTTCTGTTGCAGATTCATGATTTATGTTCTTATTGTTGGCATTGTAATACGTACAACATGGAAACGAGCCGTGACCGGGATCGAAGGAGGAAATATAAACCCGGTAGTGAAAAGCGTAAGGATAAGAAGCGCAGAGAAGAGTGTCTTGCGACGGTGCCGAAACTGACTAATTGGATTAAATCATCAACAACTAAGTCAGCCCCTTCAGCAGGCCCACCAGCTTCAGGACATGCAATTAATGACATTGGTTTGTGACCACAAGTGCTGACCGATGACTTTAGAGAGTTCTGGATAGAGCGGGGAACATCAGATTGCCGAAATTATGACAGCGACTTCAGTAATTCTTCAACTGCTGAAAGTGGTACAACACGCCGATGTACGAAGACATTATTTGTTAAGAAACATAGCCTGACGAATGAGAGGATTGAGGTGTCATGGCTGTGCTATTCTGAGTCCACAGGCTGTTTACTGTTTTGTCTGTAAATTAATGTCGAGAGTGGACAGCAAGTTCACAATCGGGTTCAACGACTGGAAGCATGGTAGACAATCGGTCGAAGCACACGGAAAATGTGAGCAACATATGGAGTCGATGAGATATTTGTTGGTTAGAAAGTCTGTCTCCGGCCGTGTTGATTCGAAACTGGTGAACCAGTTTGAAAAGGAGTGCAACGACAGTACTATTGGCAGGAAGTTTTGCGGCGCTGTGTTGACGTTATCAAGTATATCACGTCACGAGGACTAGCAATTCGTGGACACGACTCCCGTTTCGGTTCACCAAACAACGGCAACTATTACGGAATTTTGGAACTTTTAAGTAAGTATGACAGTTTTCTAGCTGCGCATATAGCGAGCATGCCAACGAAGGTAGCGGACACACCTCGTATCTCTCTCATTTCATTTGCGAGGAACTCATACTGTTGATGGCCGATAAAGTACTTCAGACGATTATCCGAGGAATCCATCAGACAAAATACTATCTATCCGTCGACTCTACGCCTGATGTTTCCCACACCGATCAACTGTGCTTCACCGTCCGATATGTGGTTGAGTCTGGGTCCGTCGAGCGATTTCTACAGTTCATACCTATGAACACCCATACAGGGAAAGGAATCGCCGACGTGGTCCTCAACTTTCTGGAGATGCATGGCATTCGAATTGGAGACTGCAGATGACAGTCTTATGATAACGCAAGCAATATGGCAGGAAATATAACGGCGTAAAGAGCCACATCAAGTCAAAATCCCCGTATGCTGAGTTTGTACCATGCATGTGCTACTCACTAAAACTTGTGGGTAAATCAGCAGTGGACAGTTGCACAGCAGCCGTTGAATTGTTTATGCTCATTCAGAATGTCTACACATTTCTCGTCTCCTCGACATACCGATGGCGTCGACATGTAGAGGTTCTCGATAGTAGTTCCCGTAGTGAGAAACTAATACTATCTATCCGTCGACTCTACGCCTGATGTTTCCCACACCGATCAACTGTGCTTCACCGTCCGATATGTGGTTGAGTCTGGGTCCGTCGAGCGATTTCTACAGTTCATACCTATGAACACCCATACAGGGAAAGGAATCGCCGACGTGGTCCTCAACTTTCTGGAGATGCATGGCATTCGAATTGGAGACTGCAGATGACAGTCTTATGATAACGCAAGCAATATGGCAGGAAATATAACGGCGTAAAGAGCCACATCAAGTCAAAATCCCCGTATGCTGAGTTTGTACCATGCATGTGCTACTCACTAAATCTTGTGGGTAAATCAGCAGTGGACAGTTGCACAGCAGCCGTTGAATTGTTTATGCTCATTCAGAATGTCTACACATTTCTCGTCTCCTCGACATACCGATGGCGTCGACATGTAGAGGTTCTCGATAGTAGTTCCCGTAGTGAGAAACTAAAGGTCGACAAAGGTCTCTCCGATACCCGCTGGTCAACCAGATCAGATGCCGTCCAATCTTTAACCGAAGGCTACGTCGAGAATATCGTGGTACTGGATGAGCTAGCAGCAGATACCAGCCAAACTGCGGAAGCCAGGATCGAAGCCAGGATCGAAGCCAGGGGATTGTCTAAACAGCTTCAACAACTCGAAACAGCTATTTTATTGGTTTTATGGAACACTATTCTCGAACGATTTCAAAAAACCAATGCATCTTTGCAAAAACAAGGAATGTCGTTAGACTCAGCCACCCTCTTGCTGAAATCACTACTGCAATTTGTTGAAGATCTCAGATCAAGATTTGACGAATTCGAGGACCAGGGCATCGGAAAGTGTTGTCATCGAGTATACAAGGAATCGACTCAACGCACAAAGAAGAGAAAGCGCCATCATGACGAAATCGGAACTGCCGAAGATACGAACCTGACACCAAGAGATTCATTTCGGACCACTGCATTTCTACCGATAATTGATAAACTGTGTACCACTCTGAACACTCGTCTAGAAGCGTACGCTGTCCTGCAGAAAAGATTTGGATTTTTGTATTTCCTTCTAGTCCTGGACATCGACAGTCTTCGACGGTCAGCTGAACATCTAGTAGAATGCTATCCGGCTGATCTGGAGAAAGAGCTGGTAACAGAAGTTGTGCAGTTCGCTGCCCTAATGAAACTCACCGAAAGTGAAACAGAATCCCAGACGGAACGTGAAGACATGTGCAACAGATTTTATCGGCATATGAACACAAACGAACTGAAAGCAACATTCCCAAACATGGAAATAGCAATGAGAATATACCTGTGTATGTTTGTCACGAACTGTTCTGGTGAACGTTCATTCTCGAAACTCAAACTGATCAGAAATTACCTTCGCTCCACAATGGGCCAGGAGCGCCTTTCGTTCCTGGCGCTGTTGAGTATAGAGCATGAGGTGTTGCAGTCGGTGAGTTTCGAGGACACAATCACGCAGTTTTCCAAACAAAAAGCCAGGAAGTGTCCTATGTAATATTCATTACAAATCTGCACTCTATCTACAGTACAGTAAGCTGTACAGTTTAGCTGTTTATTAAGTGCATTACAACTGTGTAGCTGTTTATTAAGTGTATTACAATAACAGTGTAGATGTTTATTAAGTGCATTACAAATTTATCGCCAAATTTTTTTTAAATGTTAACTAACTAACTAACTAACTAACCTAACCAAACCCTAACCTAACCTAACGTAACCAGGGGTTAGGTTCATAAGCGTATGAGGCGTGGGGGGTCGGTAGGCCCCCCCCAGGACTAGGGAATTGGTCATTTTCAGGGTAAATATTGAGCATTTTCAGGGCAAATACTGAAATTTTCAGGGCAGATTTTTCCTGACATTTATTTTTTAACTTCTTGAGGTGAATTAATTACTTGCTACTATACGTGTAGTTAATTAAAACGTAAGTTGAGGACTTAATGAATTCTATATCAACTGCAATGCCGTTGTTTTGCTTGTCATTTAGGAATGTTGTAGTAAAATTTTCTCATTTTTGTAAATTTTAATGTTTTTTATATCAAAAAGGCTTTAATATATGTTACTCATACTCTAACCTTTGTGTTATTTTATGCTACACATAGTGCTTATGCGGAAATCAGGGCACCCTAAAAATTTTCAGGTCAAGTTTTTTCCGCCCCCCCCCCCCCCCCAGCCCCCCAGTAAAGTGCTATCCCATACACCTGTGACCTATGGTTAGGCTAGACTAGGCTAGGCTAGTTACTTAACATTTAAAAAAAAACATTTGGCAACGAAATTTGGCAATCTGGCAAGTGGCGTCCAAATCTGTCGAAAAGTCTGGGGTCCGGGATAACAGGAAAGTACCATATTTTATACCAAATTTTATAAATATTTAGGAAAAATAAACGTAATTTGATATTCCATACCCGTAGTCACGTTGAGGAAGACGAGGCGGCCGCCTCGTCTGGCTTAACGGACATTTTGGATCAATGAGGAAATTGAATTTCAGAGGAAATCTGAGGAAATTCACAGAAATAGGATTTTACCTGTCTCGTACAAATTATATTATTAATTATTATTAATTTAATAATAAATAATTATAATTATAATAAAATTATATAAAAAATAAATAATTTATTATTATTATTAATTATTAAGTGCAAAAATTCGATTTTACCTAGAGTCGTACAAATCCAGCGCTCTTTAGCGCTTTTTAAAAAAGGCAAAAGTCTAGAGCTCCTGAAAGCTTCAGTTGGCAGCTCTGTAATGCAGGCACAGACATGTCCAACTGCTTGTCATTGTTTTGTTGCCTGAGTATTTGTTTTATTGGTGAAAAATGAAAAGAACGGCATCAGCAAATATTCGTGACACCTTTCTCCAGGTAAGCAAGTTTAAAAACAAACTTCAAATTTAATACCATATAATGAATCAAATTTAAAACCATATAATGAGACAAAGTTTGTGACGTCATTCCTGCCTAAAAGCATTATCTTTGAGGATTTTAAGAACATTAATTTTATATACTTTCTATATTTTTATATATCAAAATCTAATTTTCGCCTCGTCTGTTTTTAAGCTCTGGCTACGGCCTTGTATTCTGTTATTTTATTAGTTACCTATTTATATCCTTATATTAGTGTACTCCAACTCAGTACCTGGCGTCGGAATACAGTAGGTTTTGCAAGCACTATCGTAGAAGCCGTACATGCACTGAGAACCGCTATAGTGGGGTCGATTAATACGAAAATACATCGAAATCATTCAGATCTGGCAGAAAGTGTGAAATTTGGCATGAAGTTACCTTTTGACATAGGGAAACATTTCCAGGGTGGGGATACGCTGGGACCTCACTCTGGCGGCCATGTTAAGCAATTCAAAATGGCTGCCTCGATTCCACAGCCAAAACCATAAAATGCCATATCTCAGGAACTACTGGGCCGATTTTAATGATCTTGGGCGGCCATTTTGAGCAAATTGTCATTAGGTTTCATTATTTTAGTTAAAAAAAATTATAATAGATGGCGTTGTGCGGGCCCTTCCAGAAGCATTATGCAGGCTTAATAAGTTAGTCGCCATTACGCTTCAGTCAGTGAATGGTGAAATTTCTGTTGCAGTATTTTATCAATTTTGAACGGTTTTAGAGTACAGGTAAGTGATTTTATTACCAAAACACAAAATAATAGAGTGCAGTGCGTATTATCATGCGTAATATAGTATTCAGTACTAAAATTTAGGGCTGACGCAGGCGTTCTATCACCTGGGCGCGCTCATTCGGCGTTGGGTGCCTCTAACGTGAAAAGAACTCGATATGCACACCAAGTGTCCATTGCTGCTCTTCACATATTGAGGGAAGAGGTGTTCTCAGTGTCACAAGGCTAAGCAGCATATCCAACAGTCCAATACTGGACACAGACAAAGTATCTCCAACTAATGTACTGCAGGTTCATCAGGTCTCAGAGAGAGGGAGATTTTGAACTCTGTCCAAGTGCTTGGTGAGATAATCCCATGGTGTTTCGCTCTCGACCATCTAAACTACGCACGGTGGCTGCCAATACACGTGAGAGACCTCATGCAGTTGAAGGACAAACATCCAACAGTGTACCACGAATTTATGAAGGGCAACTTCGTTGTACAGAGGTCAGAGAACCGGTATTCCATGATGGCGAAAGACCAATCACACCAACACTCAAACGATCACATCAAGAGAGATGGAGGTGCATCTGGCCTTTACGACGAGCCCATTGCCCTCCTCATGTGGATGCTAGCTTCTCTTCAGCGTGCAGGCATCATCTCCACTTATGAGGACTTCATGTCATGGCACCACACGTCGAGCTCCTCATCATCATGAAGAGGCACAGAGCCTTCAGATTCGTTTTCACAGTGACGTGGTCTCTGGTGCGAGTCCTTAAGAGCATGGCAACCCATTCAGTGACAAGTTCTTACCTTACTACCCTTGACACTAAATTGGTCATGGATGCATGTGTGACCAACCCCGTTAAGAGATGCTCATGAGATCGGATCTGCCATGTACAATGATTTCAAGACACCCTTCATTGATGCCTCAAAGGCCATCACTGAAACTATCCAGCGTAAAGGACTGAACACGTGTTTGAGAGCTTGACTTTTTGCATCTTTCTGTTTGTCAGGTACTTTTTTCAACAACTCAGCCTTAGTCACTCAGTTGTCCCTATCTGTGCAGTCACGACCAGATGCAGATATTGATGAGTTTTTCATGGATGAAAACCAAAAAGCACCCCCATCATTAGCTGTTGCTGGTCGTTTTCGAACTGGTATGAAGTCCGATCTCCTGAAATGCTTCGAGAAGGTCAATGAAAAACCAGATGGAGATTCAACAGTGAAAATTCGATGGTCCTGCTGTAGTCCATTTTATTCAACCCGCCCAAACCGTGAGCACGATCGGTGAATGCCATTTGCAAGATCTCATGCCTCTGAAAGAAGTTTGAAAGACCAAGCTCATGAGAATCGAGGAGATGGTCCAAGGGAAAAGTTGACTCCAAGACTCCCATCAACCGAAAAGAGTGGAGTGCCATCCTCAAAATTGCAAAGAACAAAACAGAACTCTTCACACTCGTGTCACAACCACCCTGTGATACAGAGGGTCTGTAACCGTGTAACCATCAAGAAGCTGACACGAGGATGATCCTCCACCTCAAACATGCAGCTCAGCACGGCCATGACAAAGCATACCTCCGCACAGTCAACACTGATGTGGTTGTCGCAATCTCATCGTTCCCTGAACTCTCATTGTCTGAACTATGGGTGGCTTTTGGGACTGGAAAACACTTCCAATGTTTCCCCATTCACGTGCTAGCGTCGCAGCTCTGCCCAGAGTTGGGACTTACGCTTCCCTTATTTCATGCACTGACAGGCTCGAACACCACATCGCACTTTGTAGGAGTTGGCAAGAAGACAGCTTGGGAAGTGTGGAAGCTCTTTCCGGAACTAGCAGTTCGAGGGCAGTCAATTTCAGTCAGTTTCAGTTTGTCAGTTTTCAGTCAGTCTCACGACAGTTTTCAGTCAGTTCAAGTCAGTAGGTTGCATCCAGGGGGACAACCGCCCCAGAGATTTATAGAAATACTTGATAGCAGTTCAAGTCAGTAGGTTGCATCCAGAGGGACAACCGCCCCAGAGATTATAGAAATACTTGAGTCAGTTTCTAGTCAGTTTCAAGTCAGTCAGTTGTAGTCAGTTTCAAGTCAGTCAGTTGTAGTTCAAGTCAAGTTCAAGACAACCTTTTTTTGTTGTAAAAGAGAATTTAATTTAACAAAATTTAATTTAAGAGAATAAGAGAATCTAATTCAACCTGAATTGGCAGGTTTGTCTTTAATTCAACCTTTTTTTTTTGTTGTTGTAAGAAGGACATTGACAGATTCCTCTCTTTTTTGCATGCAGTATTTGCATATATGAATATATAGGTGAAATTATATATTTTATTGTTTGGAACCAAAACAGCTTTTACAAATGTTTGTAACGATTTTGATAATTATTGTGATGTATATGATGACAGTAATAGTCTAGTAACTAATCGATCATGTTCCAATGATTTTTTAAATTACTATTGGGAGGAACATGCCGTCCCTCCGTTTTGTTTGAACTCCTTTAATTTGTGTTCTGAACAGTGTGACAATCATGTTTTTTACTAAAGAGCAAAGTGCTCACGAAAAGACATATTGTTAATTTCTGGCGAGTGGGAGTGATAAAACATTAAAGCCGGTATTGCTTCATGTATCGGAAAATTTCTCAAAACACCTACCCAGTAGAATGGGATCAAGTATTCTTTTTCACGTTGGAACAACGCCGTACACGATTCATCAGCTTATGGTGTGACTCGCACCTCCCGTCGAACCGATCCGCCCGCCTGTGGCTCATAGTCATCTTAGAGCTTGAACCTAGTGGACGTGTACTCCTCGAATACGATGGAATTTCCTTCGAGAAGCATTCTCAATGCCGTGTACGATGTGTCCGTGACGAAGTCATTGCGCGTGTTCAGGCATGAAACCGGAGCCATTAACTATGTACTGGAAACTACTTGTAGACAAACAAACTCTGGTAAACGTAATGTTGTTTATTTAAGTGTTGAGGAGATGAATAGAGTCTTCGTGGTAGTTGAGAAATGGAGTGAGGATCGTTATAAAATATCTGCAGGTGTAGGTACAAGAGAGCAGATTAGTGATAGCCCCTCATATGTCATTGTTTCTACGTTGTGTATAAATAATGATCAGCCATGATGTGGAAGAACGCTTCTGACAATAATATTCTTGCCCCTACGCGAAACCGTTTCATCCTCGACAGAATGTTTGAAATCGTCGGTTTCCGCAAGCTGAAGCCTATATTAGATGCGCGTTCTTGAATACGCATACACCGCTCTGCTCGACGGGTTTACCAAGTGTAGGAATGAACAAGGCGAGAATGGTCTAGAGCTGGATGCTTATTTAAAAGATTTAGACTCTCTGAAATATCATGAACTTTGGTACAAAGCACTTGAGCGGTGCAGGGCAGAGCTCACCTACACCGTTCACCCTGAAGAATCGTTTCTTTATATAATGAGCAACTGTCGTTATGACTTTGAAGATTATTTCAACTGCCGGTATGAATTGTGAAGATGGGTTCACGATTGAAAAGCTCGGTTCGGTAAGAATAAACCCTCGATTGGAAAGGAGTGTTTATAAACTTGTATTTAATAATGATGTTGTGGCTAACGATGACCTCTTTGTACGTGCTTTTGAATGTATTCTAGCCGTGTTTAAAGATAACTTGCCGACCGAATGTAAAGTGGGCACAAAAATAGTATTGAACCATATGAAGGCCATTTACATCGAGTATAAGTATCCCTATATCTTGAGCGATGAAATAATGTTAAATCATATTTATTGCGTAGTGCAAAGCAACAATGATGTGACTGTAGACTCGATTATGTGCGAGTTTAGTGTTTTAGTAGATGAAGTGTATGTATTTTGATGTATATTTATTTTCAACATATTTAATTATTTAATATAATTGTGTACATATATTTCTCCTGTACTATTATTTTGAAGATTATATTCCATCGTTTTGTATTTCTTATATTATTGTTTTTTATTTTTTTTATTATATACAGTATATTCCATCGTTTAAAACTGTATTTCTTATATTACACTGCCCAACCAAAAAGTTTTTGCTGCTGATTTAATTCTAAGACCTGTTTCTGGATAATATTGATGTGCTGATTTCAAAAAGCATCTTAGATTTTGTCCATCACATCAGGTTTTCGTGCAATGCAATATGCCTATTTTGGGTGATCCATGAAGGGCGCTTATCAAAATTGATGATTTTTGAGACCTGTTAACAGCTTTCAGCAGTTGGGTTGCAACATGAGCATTAAAGTTCACTATCTCAACAGTCATCTGGATAAATTTCCAGAAAATCTTGGTGATGTTAGTGAAGAGCAAGGTGAAAGGTTCCACCAAGATATCAAAGTGATGGAAGAACGATACCAAGGAAGATGGGATACCCATATGATGACTGACTACTGCTGGAGCCTGCAAAGAGATTGTCTTGACATCTCTCATTCTAGGAAGTCCTATAAGAGAAAATTTATCAGCACTGTAAAGTAAGAAAACAAGAAAAAGACAGTTAAGAAAACTGGTCCCGTGCTTGCTTTAATATGGATTCATTTTTTGCTTATTTAAACACTTTTAATCACTTTGTGTCAATATTACCATTGTATATTAAAGTTCACTCCTGCACAATTGTTTATTTTCCATGCTGATTCTGAGTATGTAAAAACTTATTTTTTGAAAAGAAAAAATTGGGCATAACCCTGCCAAAATGCGATATCTCCAAAATATCCGTATTTGATTGCTCGAAAACCTGACGTGATAGGCAAAAACTAAGGTGATTTTTGAAATCAGCACACCAAAGTTACCTAAAAACAGGTGTTAGAATTAAATCAGCAAAATTGGTGTTGGGCAGTGTTATTATTATTATTTTTATTATATATATATATATATAATATATATATATATATATATATATATATATATATAATATATATATTCCAACGTTTAAAAATGTATTTCTTATATTATTTTTTATTTTTCGATCATATATATTCCATCGTTTGTATAGAATGAACTATTGTATATTTATTTTCTATATATTTCGTGAAATTGATTCAAATAATTCGTCCAAATAAACACAATGATGTAATGGTGTTTTAATTCTTTTGGTTGTGTATATATAAACGATATTATTTAATTATATGTATATCAAATGGCTGGTTACGCCTTCTAAACCGACTGGCTGCTTAAGACTTCTAAGACAACTGTTAAGAATATATGTTTCAATTAAATAAATAGTGCAATCTGGCAACTCAATCCTAATACTGTACACCTGAACAAGCCATTTACGCCTTCTAAGCCAACTGGCTGGTTAGGACCTTATAAGACAGCGGGCGCTCGGATGAACTCGCATTATGCGTCTGGCTGGGGCCAGGCGAACATTTCTATCCTTCTTAGGTTAGGGTTTCCCTTTAAGGGGTGAGGACATCCCACTTTCTCCCCCAAAGGCCCTCCTCCTCCTCCTTTCTCTCTCTCTTAGGTTAAGGTTACCCCTTTGGGGGAGAGGTTATCCTCCCTTCTTCCCCCAAAGCTCCCCCTTCATTGCAGCTTGGGAGATAACCCTTCCCCCTTGTTGCATAACAACCCCCTCCCCATTTGTTGCATATTCTTTGCAACATTGCATTGCACTCGTCCATTTTGCGCCCGTACTACTGTTGCCAGTGAATGATTTCTTACATTCACAATGTCGGAGGATCGCGCAAGCCTTACTGACATCTGCAAGTGTCGTTCAGAACGGCACCAACTCCTTCTGAGCCGAGATCATCACATCTCTAGTCAGTAGGATCAGATCTCTTGATGAAGCCAGTGCCTGACCTCAAATGAAAACTGCCTGAAGAATGGCTCGTCTCACATTTTGAAATAGGGCTGCCTAGGTAGGTGGGATATTGTCGAGGGTTCTGTTCCTCGTGAGAACATCTCCCTCCGGGGTGGTTCACGGTAGCAGCTCCACAAGACTTACTGTAAAGCAGGACAATGAAACGTTCGATCCTGCATAGGTACAGATTCCATGGTGAAGCAGTCGGGATCACGCAATATTGCGAACATGCTATCCGCGAGTTCCGGGAAAGAGCTTCCACACTTCCCAAGCTGTTTCTTGCCAACTCCTACAAAGTGCGATGTGGTGTTCGAGCCTGTCAGTGCATGAAATAAGGGAAGCGTAAGTCCCAACTCTGGGCAGAGCTGCGACGCTAGTACGTGAATGGGGAAACATTGGAAGTGTTTTCCAGTCCCAAAAGCCACCCATAGTTCAGACAATGAGAGTTCAGGGAACGATGAGATTGCGACAACCACATCAGTGTTGACTGTGCGGAGGTATGCTTTGTCATGCCGTGCTGAGCTGCATGTTTGAGGTGGAGGATCATCCTCGTGTCGCTTCTTGATGGTTACACGGTTACAGACCCTCTGTATCACAGGGGTGGTTGTGACACGAGTGTGAAGAGTTCTGTTTTGTTCTTTGCAATTTTGAGGATGGCACTCCATCTTTTCGGTTGATGGGAGTCTTGGAGTCAACTTTTCCCTTGGACCATCTCCTCGATTCTCATGAGCTTGGTCTTTCAAACTTCTTTCAGAGGCATGAGATCTTGCAAATGGCATTCACCGATCGTGCTTGGTGAGATAATCCCATGGTGTTTCGCTCTCGACCATCTAAACTACGCACGGTGGCTGCCAATACACGTGAGAGACCTCATGCAGTTGAAGGACAAACATCCAACAGTGTACCACGAATTTATGAAGGGCAACTTCGTTGTACAGAGTCAGAGAACCGGTATTCCATGATGGCGAAAGACCAATCACACCAACACTCAAACGATCACATCAGAGAGATGGAGGTGCATCTGGCCTTTACGACGAGCCCATTGCCCTCCTCATGTGGATGCTAGCTTCTCTTCAGCGTGCAGGCATCATCTCCACTTATGAGGACTTCATGTCATGGCACCACACGTCGAGCTCCTCATCATCATGAAGAGGCACAGAGCCTTCAGATTCGTTTTCACAGTGAGTGGTCTCTGGTGCGAGTCCTTAAGAGCATGGCAACCCATTCAGTGACAAGTTCTTACCTTACTACCCTTGACACTAAATTGGTCATGGATGCATGTGTGACCAACCCCGTTAAGAGATGCTCATGAGATCGGATCTGCCATGTACAATGATTTCAAGACACCCTTCATGATGCCTCAAAGGCCATCACTGAACTATCCAGCGTAAAGGACTGAACACGTGTTGAGAGCTTGACTTTTTGCATCTTCTGTTTGTCAGGTACTTTTTTCAACAACTCAGCCTTAGTCACTCAGTTGTCCCTATCTGTGCAAGTCACGACCAGATGCAGATATTGATGAGTTTTTCATGGATGAAAACAAAAAGCACCCCCATCATTAGCTGTTGCTGGTCGTTTTCGAACTGGTATGAAGTCCGATCTCCTGAATGCTTCGAGAAGGTCAATGAAAAACCAGATGGAGATTCAACAGTGAAAATTCGATGGTCCTGCTGTAGTCCATTTTATTCAACCCGCCCAAACGTGAGCACGATCGGTGAATGCCATTTGCAAGATCTCATGCCTCTGAAAGAAGTTTGAAAGACCAAGCTCATGAGAATCGAGGAGATGGTCCAAGGGAAAAGTTGACTCCAAGACTCCCATCAACCGAAAGAGTGGAGTGCCATCCTCAAAATTGCAAAGAACAAAACAGAACTCTTCACACTCGTGTCACAACCACCCTGTGATACAGAGGGTCTGTAACCGTTGTAACCATCAAGAAGCTGACACGAGGATGATCCTCCACCTCAAACATGCAGCTCAGCACGGCCATGACAAAGCATACTCCGCACAGTCAACACTGATGTGGTTGTCGCAATCTCATCGTTCCCTGAACTCTCATTGTCTGAACTATGGGTGGCTTTTGGGACTGGAAAACACTTCCAATGTTTCCCCATTCACGTGCTAGCGTCGCAGCTCTGCCCAGAGTTGGGACTTACGCTTCCCTTATTTCATGCACTGACAGGCTCGAACACCACATCGCACTTTGTAGGAGTTGGCAAGAAGACAGCTTGGGAAGTGTGGAAGCTCTTTCCGGAACTCGCGGATAGCATGTTCGCAATATTGCGTGATCCCGACTGCTTCACCATGGAATCTGTACCTATGCAGGATCGAACGTTTCATTGTCCTGCTTTACAGTAAGTCTTGTGGAGCTGCTACCGTGAACCAAGCCCGGAGGGAGATGTTCTCACGAGGGAACAGAACCCTCGACAATATCCCACCTACCTAGGCAGCCCTATTTCAAAATGTGAGACGAGCCATTCTTCAGGCAGTTTTCATTTGAGGTCAGGCACTGGCTTCATCAAGAGATCCTTGATCCTACTGACTAGAGATGGATGATCTCGGCGCAGAAGGAGTTGGTGCCGTTCTGAACGACACTTGCAGATGTCAGTAAGGCTTGCGCGATCCTCCGACATTGTGAATGTAAGAAATCATTCACTGGCAACAGTAGTACGGGCGCAAAATGGACGAGTGCAATGCAATGTTGCAAAGAATATGCAACAAATGGGGAGGGGGTTGTTATGCAACAAGGGGGAAGGGTTATCCCCCAAGCTGCAATGAAGGGGGAGCTTTGGGGGAAGAAGGGAGGATAACCTCTCCCCCAAAGGGGTAACCTTAACCTAAGAGAGAGAGAAAGGAGGAGGAGGAGGGCCTTTGGGGGAGAAAGTGGGATGTCCTCACCCCTTAAAGGGAAACCCTAACCTAAGAAGGATAGAAATGTTCGCCTGGCCCAGCCAGACGCATAATGCGAGTTCATCCGAGCGCCCGCTGTCTTATAAGGTCCTAACCAGCCAGTTGCTTAGAAGGCGTAAATGGCTTGTTCGGTGTACAGTATTAGGATTGAGTTGCCAGATTGCACTATTATTTAATTGAAACATATATTCTTAACAGTTGTCTTAGAAGTCTTAAGCAGCCAGTCGGTTTAGAAGGCGTAACCAGCCATTTGATATACATATAATTAAATATATCGTTTATATATACACAACCAAAAGAATTAAAACACCATTACATCATTGTGTTTATTTGGACGAATTATTTGAATCAATTTCACGAAATATATAGAAAATAAATATACAATAGTTCATTCTATACAAACGATGGAATATATATGATCGAAAAAAAAAATAATATAAGAAATACATTTTTAAACGTTGGAATAATATATAATATATATATATATATATATAATAAAATAATAATAATAACACTGCCCAACACCAATTTTGCTGATTTAATTCTAACACCTGTTTTAGGTAACTTTGTGTGCTGATTTCAAAAATCACCTTAGTTTTTGCCTATCACGTCAGGTTTTCGAGCAATCAAATACGGATATTTGGAGATATCGCATTTTGGCAGGGTTATGCCCAATTTTTTCTTTTCAAAAAAATAAGTTTTTACATACTCAGAATCAGCATGGAAAAGTAAACAATTGTGCAGGGAGTGAACTTAATATACAATGGTAATATTGACACAAAGTGATTAAAAGTGTTTAAATAAGCAAAAAAATGAATCCATATTAAAGCAAGCACGGGACCAGTTTCTTAACTGTCTTTTCTTGTTTTCTTACTTTACAGTGCTGATAAATTTTCTCTTATAGGACTTCCTAGAATGAGAGATGTCAAGACAATCTCTTTGCAGGCTCCAGCAGTAGTCAGTCATCATATGGTATCCCATCTTCCTTGGTATCGTTCTTCCATCACTTTGATATCTTGGTGGAACCTTTCACCTTGCTCTTCACTAACATCACCAAGATTTTCTGGAAATTTATCCAGATGACTGTTGAGATAGTGAACTTTAATGCTCATGTTGCAACCCAACTGCTGAAAGCTGTTAACAGGTCTCAAAAATCATCAATTTTGATAAGCGCCCTTCATGGATCACCAAAATAGGCATATGCATTGCACGAAAACCTGATGTGATGGACAAAATCTAAGATGATTTTTGAAATCAGCACATCAATATTATCCAGAAACAGGTCTTAGAATTAAATCAGCAGCAAAAAATTTTTTTTGTTGGGCAGTGTAATATAAGAAATACAGTTTTAAACGATGGAATATACTGTATATAATAAAAAAAATAAAAAACAATAATATAAGAAATACAAAACGATGGAATATAATCTTCAAAATAATAGTACAGGAGAAATATATGTACACAATTATATTAAATAATTAAATATGTTGAAAATAAATATACATCAAAATACATACACTTCATCTACTAAAACACTAAACTCGCACATAATCGAGTCTACAGTCACATCATTGTTGCTTTGCACTACGCAATAAATATGATTTAACATTATTTCATCGCTCAAGATATAGGGATACTTATACTCGATGTAAATGGCCTTCATATGGTTCAATACTATTTTTGTGCCCACTTTACATTCGGTCGGCAAGTTATCTTTAAAACACGGCTAGAATACATTCAAAAGCACGTACAAAGAGGTCATCGTTAGCCACAACATCATTATTAAATACAAGTTTATAAACACTCCTTTCCAATCGAGGGTTTATTCTTACCGAACCGAGCTTTTCAATCGTGAACCCATCTTCACAATTCATACCGGCAGTTGAAATAATCTTCAAAGTCATAACGACAGTTGCTCATTATATAAAGAAACGATTCTTCAGGGTGAACGGTGTAGGTGAGCTCTGCCCTGCACCGCTCAAGTGCTTTGTACCAAAGTTCATGATATTTCAGAGAGTCTAAATCTTTTAAATAAGCATCCAGCTCTAGACCATTCTCGCCTTGTTCATTCCTACACTTGGTAAACCCGTCGAGCAGAGCGGTGTATGCGTATTCAAGAACGCGCATCTAATATAGGCTTCAGCTTGCGGAAACCGACGATTTCAAACATTCTGTCGAGGATGAAACGGTTTCGCGTAGGGGCAAGAATATTATTGTCAGAAGCGTTCTTCCACATCATGGCTGATCATTATTTATACACAACGTAGAAACAATGGCATATGAGGGGCTATCACTAATCTGCTCTCTTGTACCTACACCTGCAGATATTTTATAACGATCCTCACTCCATTTCTCAACTACCACGAAGACTCTATTCATCTCCTCAACACTTAAATAAACAACATTACGTTTACCAGAGTTTGTTTGTCTACAAGTAGTTTCCAGTACATAGTTAATGGCTCCGGTTTCATGCCTGAACACGCGCAATGACTTCGTCACGGACACATCGTACACGGCATTGAGAATGCTTCTCGAAGGAAATTCCATCGTATTCGAGGAGTACACGTCCACTAGGTTCAAGCTCTAAGATGATATGAGCCACAGGCGGGCGGATCGGTTCGACGGGAGGTGCGAGTCACACCATAAGCTGATGAATCGTGTACGGCGTTGTTCCAACGTGAAAAAGAATACTTGATCCCATTCTACTGGGTAGTGTTTTGAGAAATTTTCCGATACATGAAGCAATACCGGCTTTAATGTTTTATCACTCCCACTCGCCAGAAATTAACAATATGTCTTTTCGTGAGCACTTTGCTCTTTAGTAAAAACATGATTGTCACACGTTCAGAACACAAATTAAAGGAGTTCAAACAAAACGGAGGGACGGCATGTTCCTCCCAATAGTAATTTAAAAAATCATTGGAACATGATCGATTAGTTACTAGACTATTACTGTCATCATATACATCACAATAATTATCAAAATCGTTACAAACATTTGTAAAAGCTGTTTTGGTTCCAAACAATAAAATATATAATTTCACCTATATATTCATATATGCAAATACTGCATGCAAAAAAGAGAGGAATCTGTCAATGTCCTTCTTACAACAACAAAAAAAAAAGGTTGAATTAAAGACATAAACCTGCCAATTCAGGTTGAATTAGATTCTCTTATTCTCTTAAATTAAATTTTGTTAAATTAAATTCTCTTTTACAACAAAAAAAGGTTGTCTTGAACTTGACTTGAACTACAACTGACTGACTTGAAACTGACTACAACTGACTGACTTGAAACTGACTACAACTGACTGACTTGAAACTGACTACAACTGACTGACTTGAAACTGACTACAACTGACTGACTTGAAACTGACTACAACTGACTGACTTGAAACTGACTAAACTGACTGACTTGAAACTGACTACAACTGACTGACTTGAAACTGACTAGAAACTGACTACAACTGACTGACTTGAACTGCTATCAAGTATTTCTATAATCTCTGGGGCGGTTGTCCCTCTGGATGCAACCTACTGACTTGAACTGCTATCAAGTATTTCTATAAATCTCTGGGGCGGTTGTCCCCCTGGATGCAACCTACTGACTTGAACTGACTGAAAACTGTCGTGAGACTGACTGAAAACTGACAAACTGAAACTGACTGAAATTGACTGCCCTCGAACTGCTATTATAATAATAATAATGCACAATAAATGCACAATAATTTCAAGTCAATTTAATTGAATAATTTGAAAAAAATGTAAACAAAAATAAAAAAGTAAACAACATTTCACTCGAATGTACGCGAAGGTACGGTAATATTATATTTGGTACATAAAATAAAATTATTCTATACTAACTATAATAGTGAAAAAAACGCTGTTTCAATACAAAGAAATGTATCACTGGTGTAGTGAATGTTCACTGTGTTTCTTGTAAATTCTGGCTTGATACTAATTATTAACTGTTAATAATACTGACTTCAAATGTTTAGAGATTACTTTAAAAAAAAAAAAGATCTGTACTTAAGATTCCTACGGCGAAGTCCTTGGAGACGTGTCCTGAAGACGTGTCTTGCTGGCTACCTGTTTCTGGATGAAGAATGGGCATCGCCAGTTGTTCTATTTCCAGGGTCTGGAAGACTGGAAGAATCCTAATGCAGGGGTCGTCAGTTGTTTTATAGTAGCGAATTCACATGCAATATGCGAAGAAGGTGCTGTATTCGAGGTCCTCTGCTCGATTCCCACAACTGGCCGACGCCGCATAGGGAGAGTTATCGCCCTTGACCATCATCTTTATCATCGCCTTTCCGACACATGGATTAAGCAAGCCTCCAAACCTCAGCCATTCATAAACCTCAGTGACAGCCGTCGATGAAGATTACGCTGCATTCGGATTCGAGCTAAAGGCCGCGCCCAAGATTGCTACACTCGGTGCGATGGCTGACACCGGCTGTCAGAGCTGTCTGGCAGGCATCAAAGTCATCCACCGCATAGGCCTCAAACAAGCCGACCTTATCCCCGTCACGATGAGAATGCACGCCGCCAACAACGGATGCATCAAAATACTCGGCGCCGTCATCCTGCGACTCTCTGGAAAGGACAAAACCGGTAAAGTGGTAACAACTCGTCAACTCACCTATGTCACGGACAACTCCGACAAGCTGTTCCTCAGCAAGGAGGCATGCATCGCGCTCGGCATGATCACCGACAACTTCCCGATGATCGGTGAGACGTCTTCGCATCGACTCGAGGCAACCTCGGCAGCCGACACCGCGAGCGATGAGGTGCCGGCGAGAGATAGTGCTATCAGCAGCGAGAGCGGTCAGACCAGCCCATGCGACTGCCCGATACGTCAAACACCGCCCCGGCCGCCATCACAACTACCGTTCCTGGCGACTGAGAAGAACCGCGACAGACTGCGGCAGTACTTGGTCGAATACTACAAGTCAAGCACATTTAACACGTGTGCGCATCAGCCGTTGCCAATGATGGAGGGCCCTCCATTGAAACTTATGGTGGACCCTCTAGCTGACCCGGTGGCATATCACACCCCGGTACCCGTCCCTCTTCACTGGCAAGATGACGTCAAGCGTGGACTCGACCAAGACGTGAAATTGGGCGTAATCGAGCCAGTGCCGGTCGGCGAACCGGTGACATGGTGTCACCGGATGGTGGTGTGCGCCAAGAAGAACGGGAAGCCACGCCGCACGGTCGACTTCCAGCCCCTGAACATACATGCCACCCGCGAGACACACCATACTCAGTCACCGTTCCACCAGGCACGGTCGGTGCCCCATGGCAAGAAGAAGACCGTGTTCGATGCCTGGAACGGATACCACAGCGTGCCCCTCCGCGAGGAAGACCGTCACCTGACTACCTTCATCACTCCGTGGGGCAGGTACCGGTACCGCACGGCGCCCCAGGGCTATATCGCCTCTGGTGATGGCTATTCGAGACGTTACGACGAAATAGTATCCGACGTTCCAAACAAAACCAAGTGTATCGACGATACGCTGCTCTGGTCGGACGACCTGAGACAAAGTTTCTTCCAAGCAGTCAACTGGCTTGACATCTGCGGCAGACACGGCATCACGCTGAACCCTGAGAAGTTTGTATTTGGACAAGACACTGTGGAGTTTGCTGGCTTCGAAATCACACTCGACAGAGTACGACCCTGCGAGAAGTATCTGCAGGCCATCCGTGACTTTCCTACACCAAAGAACATAACCGACATTCGCTCATGGTTTGGGCTAATTAACCAGGTGGCGTATGCTTTCGCTATGGCAAAGAGAATGATACCTTTTCGCCAACTCTTGAAGCCCGGCACGCCCTTCCGATGGGATGATCAACTCAACAATCTGTTTGAAGAGTCGAAGGTGGTGATCATCAGTGAGATCGAGGAGGGTGTAAGTATATTTGACAAAACAAAGCCGACCTGTCTTGCGACCGATTGGTCGAAGTCAGGGATCGGATTCTGGCTATCCCAGAAGCACTGTGAATGTCCTGGTGCTGAACCCTTTTGCTGCCGCACTGGTTGGATGGTCACCCTCGTTGGCAGTCGCTTCACCCACCCCGCCGAGTCACGCTACGCGCCGATCGAGGGGGAGGCTCTGGCAGTCGCTGACGCACTGGACAAGGCCAGGTACTTCGTCCTCGGCTGCGATGACCTCATCATCGCGGTTGACCACAAACCGCTGCTGAAGGTGTTTGGCGACAGGTCGCTGGAAGACTTACCGAATGCTCGACTGAGAAATCTGAAGGAGAAGACTCTCCGCTACAGATTTCGCATGATCCATGTACCTGGTGCGAGGCATCGCGCTGCTGACGCTACGTCCCGCCACCCCACCGGCGACCGCCAACCTGAAAAGATGCTCCTGGCAGACATCTCCGCTAGTAGCCAAGACGCTGTTGCTGATGATGACCTACCGTCGGCAGCTGCTCTGCGCCACTCATTCTTAGTTGGCATACGCACAGAGGGAACGGCTGCGTACAACGACGAGGTTATGGCCTCCGCGATCTCAGCTCTGAACACGCTGCAGTCCGTTACCTGGGACCGAATAAGATTGGCGACGAGCAACGACCAACACATGACAGCTCGTCTCGATAATCGAGTCAGGCATACCTGACTTCCGTCACGAGCTCCCACCCCCACAGAGAATATTACCAATTCCGAGAGGACCTGTACACGGTGGACGGCGTCGTCGTATTCAAAAACCGTGTTGTGATCCCTCCCTCTCCGGCAGGATGTACTGAACGCGCTCCACACAGCCCACCAGGGCGTATCGTCGATGGTCGCGAGGGCTGAGGTGTCCGTGTTCTGGCCCGGCATCACCCCTGCTATCACTACCCTCAGGAACAGTTGCAACCATTGCAACCGTATGGCACCTTCGCAGCCCAGTGCTCCTCCAATTCCTCCGGTGTCCCCCGTCTACCCTTTCCAGTGCATCTTTGCCGATTATTTCCACTATAAAGGTACCAACTACCTGGTGATTGTCGACAGGTACTCAAACTGGCCGATTGTGGAGAGGACCACGGATGGCGCCAGAGGCCTCATCAACAGCCTGCGCAGGGTGTTCGTGACTTATGGCATCTGCGACGAACTGTCATCTGACGGCGGCCCTGAGTTCACATCCACGGCTGCTCGTCACTTCCTGGGGAACTGGAGTGTACACCACCGTTTGGCTTCGGTAGCTTTTCCACATTCAAACTGCAGAGCCGAAGTTGGCGTGAAAACAGCGAAACGACTGATCACAGACAACACAGGACCGAACGGTGAGCTCGATACAGACGCTTTTCAGCCAGCCATGCTACAATACCGCAACACGCCTGACAAAGATACCAAGCTGTCTCCCGCTATGTGTGTGTTCGGCCGTCCGATCAAAAATTTCATCCCGATCGTGCCCGGCAGGTAGAAGCCACACCATACCTGGCTCGAGACGTTGGCGGCGAGGGAGGATGCCTTGCAGAACAGGCACATGAGAGCCACTGAATACTGGTCCGAGCACACCAGACGGTTATCCCCACTCGTGGTCGGAGACAGGGTCAGAATCCAGAACCAGATCGGCCCCAACCCCGAGGAAATGGGACAAGACTGGCCTGGTAATAGAAGTGTGACAGTTCGATCAATACGTGGTAAAGGTTGACGGTTCAGGCAGTGACTCTGCGAAACAGAAAATTTCTGAGGAAATACGTGCCTGTCCAACCGCACAGACGCCGCCTCACCATCGGGGACGACTCCCACCTTCATCTCTCCAGCCCTGCGCCAGGATAGGGGCAGTGCGCGACCTCACCCCAAAAACCACGCATGGTCGACTCCCGCCCTCACCTCTCCAGCCCTCCGCCCGAATTGGAGCAGTGCGCAACCTCATCCCCGAAACCACGCTCCCCGTACGCAGTCAAGCGATCATCCCCTACCGCCCACCAACCGGCTGGCAACGTAACCTCACCCACCAGCCCCACATCACTTCCACTGCACACCCCACCACGATGCCTTCCCTCCAGACCAGCTGCGCACCCTCAGCAGTGCTCACCAACACCGTCCCTGGCACCCATTGAGCGCTTCCAGCAACGAGATTCCTCGCAACCTGCTGCGTCCAGGTGTCCCGCTTCTCCAACCGATGCCCCTGCCGTCAGACGCTCCGGACGCGATAGGAAAACACCTTCATGGCAGAGCGATTACAATATGACGAACACGCTACATACTACATGAACAACCCATACCCTGTACCACACTACTGCATGTACCGGGTGAACCAAAAGTAGGTGGACAGTAGGTTGAATAGGGTTTGTTATATTATATTATAACTATGGTGTTCATTATAACTATGGTGTTTGTGTTATATTATATTAAATATTATAACTAAATTTATTTAAATTTAATCTTTTTTCTTTTCAGATAGTTCAGAGAACCCATAATGGCAAATAATCTAAATACTGATGCCAGAAAATGGGTGTTAAAAGAGTATTGGGAATTTCAAAATACTGAAACTGTTAGAACAAAATGGGTTGAAACATTTGGTACTCAAGCCCCAAAGAGACAAACCATTTACCGCATTCGTGACAAATTTGATGCCACTGGCTCAATTCTTAATGCCCCAAGAACTGGTCGACCCAAAACAGTTTGCACAGAGGACAATAAGCAACTTGTTGCCGAAGCATTTGTTCACAGTCCCAAAAAGTCAACCAGAAGAGCCTCAGCAGAACTGGACATTTCACAAACCTCTATTATACGAATTCTGAAATCTATTGGGTTGAAAGCTTATCGTCCACGGCTAATTCATGGCTTATTGGAGGATGACCCAGACAGGCGGCTGCAATTTAGAGATCATGCTGAACGAAATTGAAGGAAATCCAATAATTTTAAATAACATTGTGTGGACCGATGAGGCTTCTTTCAAATTATCAGGTCATGTTAACCGACATAATTGTGTTTACTGGTATAGTGAGAACATGCATTTAACATTAGAGCAGCAACTAAACCAGCCTGGTGTCACTGTTTGGGGTGGTATTTTAAGTTCTGGTGTTTTAGGACCAATTTTTGTTGATGGAACAGTCACAGGTGAGAAGTATCTCGAAATTCTAATGAATGAAGTTGTTCCACACTTAAAACAACAGCCTAATTCACATGACCTCTATTTCCAACAAGATGGGGCCCCTCCACATTATTCAAGAGCAGTCCGTGAGTATCTTGATGAAACATTTCCCGAGAAATGGATCGGCCGAAGAGGTCCAATTGAATGGCCTGCACGTTCACCTGACTTTACCCCAATGGATTTTTTCTTTTGGGGAGTACTCAAGGACAAAGTTTATAGTCGAAAACCACGAAGTGTTGGTGATTTGAAAAAATTACATCAGAGATGCATTTCAAGAAATTAATGCACAAAGAAACTTGTGCAAAAATGTTTGTCGAAGTGTGAAAGGTAGACTTCAAAGCTGTGTAATTGTGATGGACAGCAATTTGAGCACCTGCGTTGATAAAATTTTCAGTGCTTTTGTATTGTATTGGTATAAGTTAATTTTTTTTTTATTTTGTATTATAGTATACAAAAAAATTAAATATAATTGTATATGTATTCTCAAAATAAACGTTATCATTTACTGTCCACCTACTTTTGGTTCACCCGGTACCTATAACAGTCTTTGATATAGTATAGTGAAAAAAAAGGGAACAAAGACTCCGGGGGAGATAGAGAATATTCATTATTATTGATTAGTGTCTTCATGTTGATGCCTTTTTTTTCATATATGTGTTTATGTTT